>JADBJO010005394.1:0-5000 GCA_016801955.1 Conus betulinus
TGGAAAAAGAATAAGCACGATGCAGTCTTTTTTACATCTTGCCCTCAATGGAGTAGGAAAAAAAGCATATGTGACTTAAAACTAAATAAACTAGTTGCAAAGTGAGACGACTGCAGGCAAAAAACCTAAACAAATCTGTAATAAATGTTAACGAACCGCCAAAAGAAAAAGTGGATAAACGAACCACAAGACAAAATACGACGTGGTTCGACCGCTTAGGTCTTCTTCAGGCAAGATACAAAACTATTGGGACAACGAATCGATTCAACGCCTATCTTGCGCTGAAGTGATTGAAGATAAGTGATTGCTCGTTCATTTTCGTTTGTCCTAATTGTTTTGTGTCTTGCCTGAAGAAGACCTTAGAGACCGAAACGCGTCGTGTTTTGTCTTGTGATTCGTTTGTCCACGTTTTGTTGGTGGTTCGCTAACATTTAATGAACTAGGTACATCGTGAAAAAGAGTACTAGACTGAAATACAAAAAGTAATCGAAAAATAAACCAAGCAACTTTTCACACACAACACACCACACACACACACACACACACACACACACACACACACACACACACACATGTGCGCGCGCGCAAGCACACACGCACACAGGCACACAGGCACACACGCTCGCACGCACGCACGCACACACACACAAAAGAAAGCAACTTTCCAAATACATTTTTTTTCCAAAAATATGAGAGAGAGAGAGAGAGAGAGAGAGAGAGAGAGAGAGAGAGATGAGAGAGAGAGAGAGAGAGAGAGGACGGACAGACAGACACAGGAAGACAGTTACAGAGAGAGAGAGGGAGAGAGAGAGGAGAGAGAGAGCGAGAGAGAGACAGACAGACAGACAGACAGAGTTACAGAGAGAGAGAGAGAGAGAGAGAGAGAGAGAGACAGACAGACAGACAGACAGTTACAGAGAGAGAGAGAGAGAGAGAGAGAGAGAGAGAGAGAGAGAGAGAGAGAGAGAGAGAGCATCATGTCTTGATGCTGGCCTTACTCACATCCCTTATTGTGGCGGCAGTGACGGTGAACCTACTGATTGCTGGTGACGGATGAAGGCAGATCTCCTGAATGGTGATCACCACTTCAGAAACGTAGAAGCCGCCAGACTGGTCCACGTCCTTGTATGCCGCAAATATATCTATCTTCAGTTTGTGCTCCTTATTGAAAAAACAAACAAACAAACAAACAAAAAAAACACATGAAAACACTCATCGCCAGACTGGTCCACGTCCTTGTATGCCGCAAATATATCTATCTTCAGTTTGTGGCTCCTTATTGAAAAAAAAAATCCAAACAAAAAAAAAAAAAAAAAACACACATGAAAACACTCATCGCCAGACCGGTCCACGTCCTTGTATGCCGCAAATATATCTATCTTCAGTTTGTGGCTCCTTATTGAAAAAACGAACAAAAACAAACAAACAAACAAACATGAAAACACTCATCGCTAGACTGGTCCACGCCCTTGTACGCAGCAAATATATCTATCTTCATTTTGTGGCTCCTTATGAAAAAAAAAAAAAAATCATGAAAACTCTCATTAGTACTCCCTCTGTGTCTGTATCTCTCTGTCGCTTTCTCTCTCTCTCTCTCTCTCTCTCTCTCTCTCTCTCTCTCTCTCTCTCTCTCTCTCTCTCTCTCTCTCTCTCTCTCTATTACGCGTATGCATGTACTGTGTATGTATAAATGTTGCGAGTATGGAAAGCGATTGGATGGTCTGTGTTTCCATTTTTTTTTTTTCATTTTTTGGAAGAAAAATAGCAAAATCTGTTCAAATGGAACGGGATTTCCACGTAGCTGGAAACGCGCCTTGCGATAAAAGCGTGACATAACTGTTTTTTTTCCTATGCCTGTGTGTGTGTGTGTGTGTGTGTGTGTGTGTGTGTGTGTGTGTGTGTGTGTGCGTGCGTGCGTGCGTGCGTGTGTGTGTGTGTGTGTGTGTGTGTGTGTGTGTGTGTGTGTGTGTGTGTGTGTGTGTGAGTCGTGTGTGTGTGTGTGTGTGTGTGTGTGTGTGTGTGTGTGTGTGTGTGTGAGAGTGTGAGTGTGTGTGTGTGTGTGTGTGTGTGTGTGTGTTGTGTGTGTGTGTGTGTGTGTGTGTGTGTGTGTGTGTTTATTTGGGATCGGGAGGAAAAGTTCTTTTCGTTCATCGAGCTGATTAAGACTCCACTTCGATCAGCTTGGGATTGACGGGAGTGAGACGATATGTTTGTACGAAGGAGGTTAGTCAAGCAAGTGCTTGCACGGAATGTGCGGTGACAGATTGGACAGGGATGTGGGATACATCCTCTTGACTGCTGGCACGCGGGCTTTCCTTGCTTGTCTCTTTTGTTGTGCTGCAGCTGTCGTCCCTAATTCACAAGAACGGTCGCCTTTCTGAATAGAGTAGCGCGATTTTTTTTTTTTCTTTTTTCTCTTCTTCTTTTTTTTTTTTTTTCGGCTTGGTGACCTTACGCCACCTTGAAGCCTTCTTAAGGTCCAGTGACGGTGAGGAAAGACCACTGACCACAGGGAAAGTCTGTTGACAGTGGGAAAGACTACAACTTTGGATTCTCTCTTGAGGGCACATAAGACTGTATGGCGAAAGCTTGGCTGTGTCTGGAGTTGGCACTGTCTTCATCTGTCCGTGGGCAGGGGGGTGGTTGGGTCTGTGGGGTGTGCTCGGCAGCTGGAGGGTGGGGTTTTTCGCCGGTGGGCTCTGCACGGGCTGGTACACCCATGGGGATGCTACTTTAAGGCTGTTACGAGTTGCATCCTGTAGCCTGATTTACCTCTGTTCAGGAGCAGTTATGTCCCTTGATATCTTAATGGAGTGTCCTGCGCGTGCCTGTACCCCATTGTCAACACAGCGCAGGCCTCCAAAGGTGGTACAGGACTGCTCTAAAGGCAGGTGGGGACAGTGCTTTCTGTGTCCTCCCCCAGCACCTTCGGGTGCATCCATGATGCCTCGTGACAGGTAAGGAGGCGGAAGACTGTTGGTAATTAGCAGTTCATGCCCAACCCAGGTCCGGAGTAGTAGTAGGAGACCATTGCTGTTGCAGTGGCCTAATCCATGTTCGCCAATAGCACCTTCCCAGGAGTCGCTGTCAAAACGAATCTCGCATTGACTTCACCAAGAATGGCATTCTTGTCTGCTTTCAGTACAGCAGCTGTGACAGGGTTAAGATTCTCGTAGAAAACTAGCCGCCGCGGCGAAGTCCTTAGCGTCGCGGACTCCCGGCTGGGAGGTCGTGGGTTCGAATTCCATCAGAGTCATGTGGGTTTTTTTCTGCCCCGACCGGCTCTTACCCAGAGTTGAGTTTGCTGAGGACTCAGTTGGGAAGACTGGAACCACACAGTCGAGTTTTCATCCACTTAATGGATACATTTCTGAGAGTGTTGCTCAACACTGCAAGCGCCTGTATCTCTCGGGCCTGGTTGATGCCGGGATATATTATGAAAGGAAGCGTAGAGTACAGCCCTGTCATGTAGTCTCAGACCGAAATTGAAATTCGTAGCATCATCATAATCATCCTCATTCTCTCATCGATCAGCATTAAAAAAGTCTCAAATTCTGTGGCCCTTCATGCCCTGCTCTCATGGTGACCTCAATTTCGATGTCCTCTCCACGTCTGTGGTCTTGGTTTGGTTCCGTCGGGGTCACCGGTATCGGCGAGTCCATGGGGGCTGTCGTTGGACGGACGTGGTGGCGCCCTCCGGAGGGAGAGCTCATTCACGCCGGCTCCGCAACTAAGCAATTATTGTCGTCAGTAGGGGGCTTAGTAGGTGGTGTCCTGCGTATGTTAGATCAAAACAGGCGCCACTGAACACAACTGAGGTGACTCGGCAGCAGTGCAGTGTCTCCTCCGGTGATTTGCCTCTTGACGACTTGACATTGACTGCTGGCCTGTGGATTGCCGGTGCCGGGGCTGCAGCGGGGGGACGGGGGGGTGTCGGAAAGAGCGGCGTGGGTGCACTGCCTCTGAGGTGGCGCAGAGGTTGGGAAAAAAAAAAATTCTCGTAGAATTTGTCTTTCGCGTCATCTGGGTGGATCATAGTCAGCACATAGGCACTGATAATTGTTGGGTGCTTTTTTCCAAAGGAAGAGTTTCACGGTCATCAGCCTATCGTTCATTCCCTTTGGAGTTCCAGTAAGCTTGCCAACAAGAGCTGTCTTCACTTTCTCAGCTTCTCATCGCTCTTCACTTCCTCTTCCGCTCCAAAAAGGAATAGTCAGAGCCCCTTCCGCAAATCATGCCGTGTCTATCATGCCAGCTCTCACTCAAGGCAGTGGTGCCGATGTTATACCGCGCAGTTCTTTTTTCCATTTAGAGGTGTTTCTACTCTGAAGTCTGTACATTCCATGTCCAAAGGGTAAGAGGACCAATCCTTGTCTGATTTCTCTGTGGATTTCAACCGACATAGCAGGGTCCCCTCCAGCAGTGGTAGGCTGGCTGCAGATGGATGGAGCTGCCAATGTTTGGGGCACCTTCTGTAGCCCCTTCTTCATGCTATGGAGGTCAGCAGCGCCATTCTTAAAAGGGCTGTTCAGTCACTCAGATGACAACCCAGCTCCACCACTGCTCCGGTTCGGTGGAGAACAACCCTATGGTCTGAGCCATCTGTATGCAGGTTTGCAGCTATTGCAGCCAGTGTGCCCACACCTGCTGCTTCGTCGCTCGCCCTTCGCCACAGGAAATTCTATGATGATAGAAGTGACTAGCGCAGTGACGTTGTTTAAAGTAAGGAGGAGTTGGGAAATCTTTGAACTCACTCTTCCTGTCCAAAAACCGTCTGAGTTCAGCAGCAAGACAGGATCAAGACGGTTGGAGCTAGAGTCAGATGTAGTAGATGACCATGATGTCTGTCACGTCTCGTCATGCTCTGTGCGCGCCCATAATCCACCTCTGGCACCAGCCTTTCTGCCTATTGAATCAGTTGGTAATGTCCTCCGCGCGGCTTGCCGAGTCTAGCCTTCATATGCTGAGGTAGACAAGCCCTCCCCTCTCACCGAGGGTTT
>JADBJO010005394.1:10000-12500 GCA_016801955.1 Conus betulinus
GAGGCAGTGTAGTCGGGAGGCTTGACTTCACCTTTTTTTTCTGTGCTAAGTTATACATCATCTGGTCTCTGAATGTCTCTCTGATTGACAGGCTGTCAGAGAAACAACAACACAGCCAACAGTATCATTACAGAAAAAAAAAAAAGGAGGGGAAGAGAACGGGGGGGTAAGTTGTCTGAGTGGAGGGGAGAGGGGTTGGTCTGGAATGGAACAGTCATCCCACACCAGGTATGAGGTAATAGAATTGAGATGAGAGAGATGTTGAAGGTATTGTTAGCCCGTATGCTAGTGAACAAGGCTAAGATGTCTGCACTTGTGACCCCTGTGTAGACACGAACATCTGCGCCGACTGCCGTGAGTGGAGGGAGAAAGAAGGAGAAATAGGTGGGTCAGCAGCTTCTCTGAAGAAGATGGGAATGAATGAGCGTGTGTGTGTGTGTGGTGGTGGGGGGGGGGGGGGGGGATCCTGCCGTCATCCAAAATCAGTCACTGAGTGGTCAGGTAAGGGAAGGGAAGGCAGTTGCGGGACAATGCGGTCTTCAGTTACATTGGAATTCTCTCTCCCATTGTCGCTAGGCCACGAGAGAGGGTGGTGATGATGGTAGTGGTAGGGGAAATAAAAAGGGGGGGGGGGGGGGGGGGGCGGTCAGATGAGGATGGTGGTGATCAATTGTCACATCACACATACATTCATGCATGCATACATATACATACATACATAGATACATACATACATACATACATACATACATACATTCATGAATACATACATGTATATATACAAACACACATACCTATCATTACTTTAGTGCATTAACTTGTCAAATCAACAATTATGCACAGTAGTCCAGATCGCAGGCGCATTGATAAAAGGTACTCTCTCTCTCTCTCTCTCTCTCTCTCTCTCTCTCTCTCTCTCTCTCTCTCTCTCTCTCTCTGTGTGTCCCCATGTCCTTCGTTCTCTCTCTGGCTAGCTCCAATTCTTTGTCTGTCAGTGCTTTAATCAGCTTTTTTACATCATATACTATTTAAAGCTAAGTTTCGAAGTCACCATCTGGCATAAATACATACATACATGCATACATATATGCATACGTACATACACATATGTACATACGGGCATTCCTCAGGGATCAGTCATTGCCCTGTTTTATTCAATATTTTTAGCATATGCTGTTTGTTAGGCAGAATTATCTAAGACTGCAGATGCGAATGCTTATCTCCCCCTATTTCTTCAATCTAAGACAAAAGAGGAAGCTTTGTTCATAATTGAACATTTCTTGGAGTCATTTGCAACACCACGCTGCTGCTCTGTAAGTTGCTGGAATGGTGCTCGGTTACTTATACATGGAATTTATTAGTTTCTTGTAATTCAGTCCCCTGCGAATCGTTCCAAGAACTGGCCCTCGTCACTTTTCTGTCTTAAGAGGTTATCTTTTTTATGATTTTCTACTTTTCACAAGAAATGTAACTTGTTTTGCTCTTTCATGATTTTTCTTTCGCTTCACGGGGGGCACCTTTGGATGGTTTTTTTGAAAACTCAACAACATTCTATGGTATTTGCATCAATCAGCCTTTTTTTTTTCTGGAATAGCATTCTGCTTAAAATTAAAAAAAAAAGAGGCACGAGGAGTCATATTACCACTTTCCGAGGTCATTTTAGAAAAAAAAACAATCAGGTTTCCAATCAGGGTTTCCAAATACATGTATCTGATCAGGAGTTATGATATGTTGAGTACTTCTTCTCTTTGGAGACATATCTCTCTTTTGCAGACTATAAACTTGCTGAAGGCTCGTCTTGAGAAGCATTTATTATTCCCCATTCACCGAGTCAAGCACATACTGTTAGCTAAGCGAGATTATCTATCATGCAGATATGAATGTCTATCTCCTCCTATTTCTCCAATCAAAGGACATAAGAGCAGCCTTATAACTGAATATTTTCTTGCAGTCATTTCATACCAAGCTGCTGGAAATGGTGCTCGTTTACTTGTATGCTTGGAATTTATTAGTAAAATATAGATTATATATATATATATATATATATATATATATCTTATATATATAATATATATGTTGTGTTGTGTGTTGGTGTGTGTGTGTGTGTGTGTGTGTGTGTGTGCTCTTCAAGCCAAAAATCGTATGTTCATCAACAAGGAGTAATTCTGCGTGATGCCCGGATCAGCCTTCTCTTCCCCTTTACGCCCAACCACCTGTTTTTAAACCTGCCATAATTTGTATTGGAGCTCCGTCATAGCTTCTTACTATAGTTTATTAACCGCTACATTCAACTCGTGCCATTTTCACTTAATAATGTATATCTTCACTATTGAAACCCCCACCATTTATTTGATCATTGTTTTATTTTGCTATATCTTTAACAATCACAGACCAAAATATTCTGTCAGTTTCTTGATACTTATTCATGCAATTCGTTTGGCATCTATTCATCAAGCCACAACGATTTATTTTCGCGATCATTATGTTCGTTATGTTATAT
>JADBJO010005394.1:42500-45000 GCA_016801955.1 Conus betulinus
CAGCCTTGCCTTATATCGGTCTTCTATCGCCGTAATCAAACAGACCATGCGACTCCCCCGACTGGCGTAGAGCAAGTGATTATAACATTTTCTCGCTTAAGTTAAATAACGCACGAAGCGGGCCCCAAGCAGTACTCACCCGGGCCACTACCAATAAAACAACACCGAACAATCACATGATTTTTTTTCTCTTAATACCCCAATACCGCTGACGTTCAATCTTACAACACAAAAGAACATGGGCACACGACATCTTCACACATTCTGTGCACATGGCATAATTAAAACCAAATTATTGGCATGAAATTGGGCTAGCAGCCGCTGTACTCATTTGATGAAGACCTAGGCTGTAAAAAATGGAAATGGTACTATCAGTGGAATCGAACACGTGTTTTATTTTGTTCTGCTGTCGCCGTACCAGTGCCGATGAAGTCATTGAATGACACGTCGTGTGACATCATAAGTATGTCCCGTATATCTAAGTTTATTCTATGGCGTAATACTTAGAGCAACCGCACTATTTTCATTCGGTTTGAGGTGGATCTTGAGGATGATGATAATATTCAAACATAAGCTTCCGTATCTGGGCTTTTGAAAAGGCACAACAACCTCCTGGTGATGATTCACCCATTCAGTGTCAGTGTTGATATTTTGTCGCCATACTTTCCAGAAACAGTTTTAAGTGGTATCCCCACAGGGTGTGTACTTGGTCCCACACGCTGTTATTGATGACATGATAAGGGATGCCACCGACCAACCTTTTAGTGCATATTCAAAGATTTACAACTGTAAAAAAAAAAAAAAAAAAAAAAAAATAAAAAAAAAATAAAAACATGCTTCAGCAACAGGACTGAAACGTCATTGAAACACAGCACACATACGGTTAAACAGTTCACCGTGGCATAATGCATGTTTGCGATGTTCTGGGAAGATTCCAGTACAATCACCTGAGCTTGGAATCGGAATCACCGTGCCCTTGACACAGATAATATATATATATATATATATATATATATATATATATATATATATATATATAATATATATATATATATATATATCAAAAATAGTACTAAAACGATAACAAATTGGGAAGAGTGCTCAAGTGGGGAGCAACACTGTTAAAATAGTATGGTAAAGTATGGAAAAACTTCCTTTTACCGTACTATTTTAACAAATATATAGATATATAGATATATATATATAGAGAGAGAGAGAGAGAGAGAGAGAGAGAGAGAGAGAGAGATCCAAAACAGCACTGACACAAAATAACAACTACGCTGGCACAGTACAACACTACCAAACCTCAGTCAGTACTATCAGAGACCTTTTCTGAAGAAGGAACAGTGTTTAAGATCTTAACTTGTGGCATGATTCATCATATGCTATATGGCTGTCAGTCAACCTGGTCTTCTGGATGCTGATCTCCACGCCATATCTTGCTAACATCTCACCCAGTCGTTCACCAAGCTTAGTGAGGCCTTGTTCACTGTCTGTCGGGTCATTGACGTCATCTGGGAATCCAAGCTTTGTGATATTTTTCCCCGTCTGCGTTAGCGTGCTCTTCGAATGCATTAGTCATGATGTGTTCCTGGAATATGCCGAAAAGTTAGGGACACGAAAGGAAGCCCGAGTGACCTGCAACTGAATGATGAAACCATTCTCCAATATTACCCTGTTTGAGCACCGCTCTAGTCGGTTGACAGTACAGTGGGTTGGATAGTGTGGATTAGCTTCTGCCTGAGGTTGGTTTTCCTTGGCCTAACCCTCCCAGATCCTGCCAAAACACGTTAACGTGACATCTGTAAAGAAATGGAAGAACTTATTTAGGTGCTAGGGATTTTTGTCACAGGATTCCTTGGATGAATGTTTTAACAGGACCACTGGATCTTCTTACGTAATCATAGCAATGCAGTTTTGTTTGTTTGTTTTGTTTGCGGATCTTCATGCGGTCTGATATGCTGCCTGATAGCTGACGAACTTACTAATTGGTGAAATGATTAATGTATCGGATGTTTAGTATCTTGTGCTCACATCTGATTTCCGTGGCTCAAGTTCTTCTTGCCAGATCCGTTGCGAGGGTCTATGTCTGGCATGCGTACAGAAAGAGGAGCTGTAAGTGTGTGCGTGCAGGAGCTGGATCTTGTGTTCCATATGACATGCCCCTGCCGCCTTTTCATATGGGTTTGGATCTGGACAATGTCGTGGTGGCTTTCGCTGCCCTTGACAGGACTTCTGATTCCCATCCCTCTCTGCTGACGATGGATCCGACATAAATGAGTCGTTTGAACAGATTCTAGCTGACTGTGGACAGGTATCTCCTTAATAATAAGAATAATAGTAGTGATGATGATGATGATGATGATTATGATGACAACAATGATGAAATTAACAACAATAATAATAATAATGAAAATGCTGCTGCTGTGTTGCTGCTGCTGCTGCTGCTCCTACTACTACTACTACTACTACTACTACTACTACTACTACTACTACTACT
>JADBJO010005394.1:55000-60000 GCA_016801955.1 Conus betulinus
GTTTTTACTCTGGGTGCTACACGACATGGAATGCATCACGGAGTTTTTTTCTTCGCCTTTTCCAAGATCAGAATAGGTATAAAAGGAGTGACTTGAATGCAAACGGCACAAGACAAGTGTCTTCTTTACGGCCGCCTCGGGAACATGGCCAAAAAACTTGTTTTAGGTGGCGAGGAAAAGAGGCACAAAACCTAATTGAAAGAGAGCAAGAAACTCTGTTGGGGAATAGAAACAACTGAACTTATCAAAGGAGAACATGAAGCCATGTGTCGTGAAAAAGACTCCGATTCTTATAGTTAAGGGACACGAAATACACGGGAGGGGCAGCGGGTGAGGTGGGCAGGTGAAGACACCTCCTGGGGAGGGAAGAGAGATAGGAGACATCGAACCTTATAGGACGGGGACATGAATCTGTCCAGAGGAGAAAGAGACATGGATTCTTACACAAAGAGGACCCTTCACCCTACTACACCGGACTGGAAGTCCCCTGAAGCTCCTGAAGATGAGCATGTCCTTTGATGACAACACGAATGGCACTCTTCAGTGGGACGGTTCTTCTTCGGACCACGTCCCAATCAAGAGCAGTGTCAAACAAGGATGTGCTCACTCTGACACTCTTCGGCGTTTTCGTTTCCCTGATGCCACGTTACGCCTTCCGAAAGTCTGAAGACGGCATCTTTCTCCACACTAGGAGTGACGGAAGCTTCGTCAACCTGGCACGCTTTCAAGTAAAGACGAAGATGATGCGGGAAGTCCTAAGCAGGGAGATGCTCTCTGCAGCAGACGACGCCACCCACACTGCCCACACTGAGGAAGCGCTACAACGGCTCATCACCTGCTTCGCTGATGCTTGCACCGAGTTCGGCATCACTATTATCCTGAAGAAATCAAACACCATTGGTCAAGACGTCAGCAGCATTCCCCCGCATCTCCATTGGCGATCACATCCTGGGAGTGGTCAACGACTTCACTTTCCTGGAATCCGCCATCTCCAGCAACCTCTCTCTGGACGCCGGGCTGAACACGCGGATCGGCAAGGCAGCAGCTGCGATGGCCCGTCTTGCGAAGAGAGTCTGGGACAACACCATGCTATATAACATCAAACACCAAGATGAAAGTGTACCAAACCAGCGTGCTCAGCGCTCTTCTCTACGGAAAGCGAAGCATGGACCCTGTACTCTCGACAAGAAAGCAGACTGGACAACGTGCACCTCCGCTGTCTCAGAAGACTCCTGGGCACCATTTGGCATGGCAGCACCACCGACAAGGATGTCCTGGCCCAAACAGGGATGCCTAGATGTTCGCCATGCTGGCTTGGCCACGTCAGCTGCATGGGCGACGGTCGCATCCCAGAGGGCATGCTGTGCGGTGAGCTGCCTAGAGCTGGCTACAGGCTCCAGACCCACAGGACGGCCCGCCCTACGCCACAAGGATGCATGCGAGCGTGACCTTAGGACAGGCTGCCTCGACCCAGCAGGCATGGAGACAGCAGCTTAAGACAGGGTCAGCTGGTAGTCCACCCCCACCTTTTTTTTTTTTTTTTATATAATCTGAGGCCTTGTCAAAGGGATGCAGGTACTGGACATAAAGGAAATGACGATAGTGAGTTGTAAGAGATGAAATTTGGAAAAAAAATATCTTTAATTTCATTGAGAAGCGAAAACTTCCATGCGCAAAGAGAGAGAGAGAGAGAGAGAGAGAGAGAGAGAGAGAGAGAGAGAGAGAGAGAGAGAGAGAGATTGCACGAAAGATCTAGACACGTAATTTCCAGGACTAGGGGAGGTAACCAGCATTCTTTGTTTATCAAATAATCTTTTTTTGAGTTACATCCCTTTTGCAATTTAAACGGAATTCTTGCCAACCTCGCATCATCAACTGTAATATCATTGCCCGTTTCATGCGATAGCAAGACATACAAAGTTGGCATCTATGTGACCCGCCGTAGATCTCTAAATAAATAATTCTGTCTGTCTGTCTGTCTGTCTGTCTATCTGTCTGTCTATCTGTCTGGCTCTCTCTCTCTCTCTCTCTCTCTCTCTCTCTCTCTCTCTCTCTCTCTCTCTCTCTCTCTCTCTCTCTCTCTCTGTGTGTGTGTGTGTGTGTGTGTGTGTGTGTGTGTGTGTATGTGTGTGTGTGTGTGTGTGCGCGCGCGCGAGCGCGCGTGCGTGCGTACGCGCGCGAGCGCGTCCAAGAACGTGAGTTGCAATGAATTGCTCTGTCCCCTTTGTAAAGATTCGGTCGAAGATGAAATTCATTTTGTTTTGTTGTGCCGTGCTTTTAGTGATCTCCCTTTGCAGCAGATTCCTAGGACATTTTATGATCAGCCATGTAAGTTTGGTTTTCGCGTGCCGATGTCGTCAGATAAAGAATATGTGCTTTGCGGTTTAGTTTTTAGGTGTGTGTGTGTGTTTTTTTTATACATACAAAGTTTTTCCAATTTAGAGAAAAATTGCTTTTAGGGTTGTTTACATGTTGTAAGGAATCGTGACACTTCTGGCTGTAATATTGTTATCTCCCTTGGCATATGGGGCTATGGTTTTAAATGAATTAATCCTCTCTCTCTCTCTCTCTCTCTCTCTCTCTCTCTCTCTCTCTCTCTCTCTCTCTCTCTCTCTCTCTCTCTCTTGCTCGCTCGCTCGATCTCGATTTTTCTGATTTTATCTATTTATCTGAAATTAACATATCAATATGCCATAGATTGTAGATATGTCAATCGCTGAACTCAGAGAGAGAGAGAGAGAGAGAGAGAGAGAGAGAGAGAGAGAGAGAGAGAGAGAGAGAGACAGACAGACAGACAGACAGACAGACAGACAGACAGAGAGACAGACAGACGATGGAGACAATTAAAGGGAGAGAGAAGGGAGAAGAGACAAAATGACAGACAGATAGACCCAGAGAGAGAGAGAGAGAGAGAGAGAGAGAGAGAGAGAGAGAGAGAGAGAGAGAGAGAGAGGATGGCAGGCAGACAGACGGACAGACAGAAAGAGTGAGGGACAGAAAGAGAAAGAGAAAGAGAGAGGGACAGACACAAAAAGACAGACAGACAGGCAGTGAGAGGAAGAGAGGGAGAGTTGACTACACAGAGTGAAGTGATTGATCGTTAACATATGCATGTGTGATGTACAGATAAAAGAATAGCATTAATTAGAGTAAGAGATACAGAGATAAAGACAGACAGACAGACAACAGACAGACAGACAGACAGAGGGGGGGGGGGGGGGGGACAGACAAACAGACAGATGGAGAGAGACAGAAGAGAAGAGAAGAGTAAGAGAGAGAGAGAGAGAGAGAGAGAGAGAGAGAGAGAGAGAGAGAGAGAGAGAGAGAGAGAGAGAGAGAGAGAGAGAAGTGACAAGATATAATGAGAGAGACAGACAGAGAGACAGAGAGGGAAAAAGAGAAGAAGAAGAAGAAGAAGAAGAAGAAGAAGAAAAAGAAATGCGAGAGAAGGAGAGAAGAGACTGAGAGACAGACAGGCAGACAAAGACCGAGACAGAGTGACAGAGAGACAGATTGAGAAATGACAGGATAGAGCGAGAGAGAGAAAGAAAGAAGGGTGGAGAGAGAAGGAGAGAGAAGGAGAGAGAGAAAAAGAAGAAGAAGAAAGAAGAAGAAGAAGAAGAAGAAGAAAGAAGAAGAAGAAAGAAGAAGAAGAAGAAGAAGAAGAAGAAGAAGAAGAGAGAGAGAGAGAGAGAGAGAGAGAGAGAGAGAGAGAGAGAGAGAGAGAGAGAGAGTGTGTTGTTCTTCAATTTAACGTCTTCCCACTTAAAGTGATTTCAGACTGATTGTGTAATGGTGTGTGTGTGTGTGTGTGTGTGTGTGTGTGTGTGTGTGTGTGTGTGTGTGTGTGTGTGTGTGTGTTTAAGTAATTTCTTTCTGTGTATGAGAGGTTGTTGAAAGTTAAAGATAAATTCCTACTGGACTGGGTGATAAATACGGACAAACGAACAAAGCAAAACATAATTATTTAAATTTTTTGGTAAAGTTAGTGGAGTCGATCTATTATGTGAAACATTAGAATCAGCCTTGAGCACTGTATTCTTTACTCTTGGACAGTCTAGTAATAGGTGACGTACACTTACAGTTTCCCCACACATACATGTGTAACATTTTTACTGTATTTGGTTCGAAGTGAATGTGTGTGTGTGTGTGTGTGTGTGTGTGTGTGTGTGTGTGTGTGTGTGAGAGAGGAGAGAGTGTGTGCGTGTGTGTGCGCGCGCGCACGTGTGTGTGTGTGTGTGTGTGTGTGTGTGTGTGTGTGTGTGTGTGTGTGTGTGTGTGTGTGTGTGTGTGTGTTATATATGTGTGTGTGTGTGTGTGTGTGTGTGTGTGTGTGTGTGTGTGTGTGTGTGTGTGTGTGTGTGTGTGTGTGTGTGTGTGTGTGTGTGTGTGTGTGTGTGTGCGTGCGTGCGTGCGCGCTTGTATGTAAATGTGTCAATTTATCCGGAATTAGGCAAGTACGCTTCCAACTGAGTGAAGCATAGGAACAAGAGTACTATAAGTAAAGCTAAGTAATTAAAAATCTAATATTAAAGGATAGAACATCAAAGGTAAATGCGCACTGGCTGTGTAACAAACATTTACAAACTGAGGAGAAAGAAAAAAGTAGTCATTCAAAATCGTGGACACAGATGACGGACTGGATCCGTCAGATAAACTACAAACGCCCGATCTTTCTAGCCGAGCCAAGAATGCTTTGCTATGTACATTGCCAAAATGTATAAGTTGAAAAATACTCTCTAAACATATTTCTAAAGTTATTTGACTCTCAGATTCAGCCAGTGGTTCAGTACGGTGCGAGTTATGGGGACCAGATAATGCAGCATTACACTGTGAAAAAGTACATCTGTTTGGACTCGACATACGAGCACCAAACGATCTGATATATGGAGAAACGAACAGATATCCTATATACATAAATTCTGCTTTAAAATGTATTAAGTTTTAGTTAAGATGAACTAGAATGGATGAGCACAGATTACCATATAAGGCATATCGTA
>JADBJO010005394.1:65000-72500 GCA_016801955.1 Conus betulinus
AAGCTTTCGCCTTTTATTTAGGCTTCGCCAGCATCAGTGCATCTTGTTTCACGCTGCACACTGGTGCTGAAGACAACCATCCACTGCTTATTACATATGTATGCATCTCCAGCACCAGACGGAGTTCTAACATCTTTTCGTAGATTTCTAGAAAGCGTTTGACAGGGTCGGGCAAGGGACACTATGGGTCAAAATGAAGAAAACTGACACTGGGCAGCAGCTCACCAAGTCCCTCCATCAACTGCACTCCAAAATGGCTCCATAATTTAGTTTGAGTGCATTGACGCTCCTTTTATCTCCCTGAATTGTCGGCACATTCAAGAGGATGTGACCAGATACACATCCTGAGAGAAACTACTCACAACTCCTCTTGATGAATGTGCGTTCCCACCTCTGACAGTTTGTTTGTTTGTTTGTTCGGTTTTTTTTTGTGTGTTTTTTTTTTCTTATTAGGAAACCAGAAATATACGCTAAAATGTCGGCATTTACTCTGTATGATTGGATCTTTACGATGCGAGTGTTGTGTTGGGCAGAGTTTTTTTTTTTTTTTTTTTTTTTTTTTTTTTTCCCAAAAAAAGTTCGAACAGAATATTTAATGTGTGAATATTACTTCAACCACAGGGATCAAACTGAAGCCCGAGTGAGCATAGTGTGAATGCCTTAATCATTATACTATGGAACAACAGCGCATCTACAGAAAACATGCTGTCACGGAACACGTCATTGTGACGAGTAAGGGCCGCAGGTGTTGTCCTCTTAGGGAAGGACTCGGACCATTTTTGCTATTAGAATTGTAGAGTAGTTATGTTTAGATATGAATTCACCACCACCTACTCTCTTGCCATGGGTGGAAAGAGCAACTTTCTGGTACTAGTCAGCTACAATTGTTGTTTCTCAGAACTGTTAAAACATACTCAGGAACGGCTCCGGCGTAATTCGCCTTCGGCTCTGGATGGGAGACAGAATGGGAACTAGATTCAAATATGAAATGATGTGTTAACAACAAATAGTCTGATACAAACTCAGTGCCGTTTCACTCATAAAACTGTACGAATGTATGCAAAATCAAAACGTACACATTAGCATAAATTTGACTGCATCAGTCAGTCTTTGCTTGGGCTGGTCCTTTTCCACTTTATCTCACCATAGAGGGAGGGCAGGTCTTGATGATTTTGAGTGGTAGTCCCTGGATACTCAGGCTCTTACTTTGTTTAGTTGCAAAGTGAGACGACGACTGCTGGCGGATATCTAAGCAAATCTTAAATAAAGTTTGGCGAACACAAAAAAAAAACAAACAAAAAAAAACAACAAAAAAACAAAACAGAAAAAAAACCGTGGACAGCAAACGAATCACAAGACAAAACACGACGCGTTTTGACCTCTTAGGTCTTCTTCAAGCAAGATACAAAACAATTACGACACCGAAATTGAACGAGCAATCACTTATTTTTGTATATGCACACACACACACACACACACACACACACACACACACACATGTATATATACTTTGTGTGTAGTCGTCCCTACGAGAGGTGTGCTGATAACTAGCGACTTCTCCACCACTTGCGGGACCTGCTGGTTTGTCAGTTGTGTCTACGTGGCCATGCGATTGGCTGGATTCTCGAGGCACGGCGGGGCCATCGAGTGGGGGAAGCAACACAGGGGGATGGCGGCGTCCTTTGTAGAGGTGCGTGTGTGGCCCTGGAACTTGGCCTGGCCTGGTTCTCAAGAGTTACATCACTTTTTAATAAGGAGGGGAATAAGAGGAGGGGTGGCGACCACCAAACGTACAGTTACGTCAAAAATGTCAACACTTTTGACGTCAGTGTCGCTCCATAGGGCCGTGTAAGCTTGCACCAAATGTCATACAGGTGGACGAAAGGAAGAGAGTGAGAGGAGGTGGGGGTTGATAGATGAAAATGGGTGTCGTAAAATGACGTAAAATTGATCAGACCAAAGGATGTAAAACAGAGAGAGAGAGAGAGAGAGAGAGAGAGTGGCGTTGGCTGTTAAAGTCGCGGCACAGTCAACGACGAAGTGAGATGCATCATATCAGCAGCTGCACAAACATATACACGTGTTCCTGTCGCAACGATTTTACCATCTGCGTATTTACAAAGATAAACAAGCCTGGGTGTATATTAAATCAGCAGAACAGTCGTCACCCAAATGTTATACCAATAATTTGATTTTGATTACATGTACATGACTAAACTGGTGACAGCTGACAGCCATCAAAAAACGACTGTTGGCCTCTCTGCCTGGGTGTTCGTTCCTGTACTGGCGTGGTTGTGGTTAAGAGAGGTAGACAAAGAGGAAGCAAATGCACGTGTGTGCTTATGTGTATGCTTGTGTGTGTGTGTGTGTGTGTGTGTGTGTGTACCAGTGTGTGTGTGTGTGTGTGTGTGTGCGCGCGCGCGCGCACACACACACACACACACACACACACACACACACACACACACACACAACCTGCGAACATTTTTACGTATAATTGTTGTTGTTGTTTTTGTGGTTGTAGCTGTAGTTGCTGTGTTTACTTTCCTAAGCTGAAAAACAGATACCATATGAAAAAAAAAATTTTTTTTTCCTCACTGAAATGTCGTTTTCGCATGGACCCTGACATATTTTGGATTCGGATATACTTTTAGAGTAATGTCGACCTTTTAAAAGGCTGACTTGATTAATAAGATAAACATTAACAAATGCCAGATTTTTTTTTTCCAGCTGAATTTCCAAGCTAAATCGACATTTTATCGTAAACTTGAATATGCCGTGCAGAGAGAGAGAGAGAGAGAGAGAGAGAGAGAGAGAGCTTACACTGTGCATCCATACTTTATCTGTCCTCCCCCCCCCCCCCCCCCCCCCCCCCTCTTCTTCCGTTCTTGTTGTCCCTCCCTCCCTTTCCCCACCACCCTCTACCTGCCTCCATCATCCATCTCTTTCCACTCATACTTAATCCTGCCTCTGTCGTCCATACTGTTCATGCAGGCCTGTAGAGCGCCGTTTTGGTATTGAAACGCCGTTTTGGAATTGGCATACCAAAACGGCGTTTCAATACCAAAACGGCGTCTTAGGTCCCGCCATTTTGGTATTGAAATACCTAAACGGCGGGACGCAAGATGCCGTTTTGGTATTGGGCGCCGTTTTGGTATGCCAGTACCAAAACGGCACCCAATGACAAAACGGCGCTTCTCGTACCCGCCGTTTTGGTATCCTGACCGGCCTTAAAGGACCTGTGTTCGTGCATCTGGTTCAAATCTCAGTATCCTCTTTTCTTGCATGAGTGATGTTAAAAGAGCACTGCTGATCAAGTTTTCGTATCGACAAATGAGGGAAGGTGATTACTGGGGTAGGGAGGGCCCTATATGCCACAGGCCCTATATGTATGCCACAGACCTGGTATGCCACAGACCAGTGGTCAAGCAATGGTCAAACTGACCATTGGTCAAGCAATGGCCAAACTGACCAGTGGTCAAGCAAGGTCAAACTGACCAGTGGTCAAGCAATGGTCAAACTGACCAGTGGTCAAGCAATGGTCAAACTGATATTGAGATTTGAACCAGATGCAGGAACACATGTCCTTTAAGGCCGGTCAGAATATCAAAACGGCGGGTACCGGAAGCACCGTTTTGGTATTGGGCGCCGTTTTGGTATTGGCATACCAAAACGGCGTTTCAATACCAGAACGGCGCTCTACAAGGCCTTTGACGGGCTAGTTGGTCACTTAGGTATACCATTTTTTCCACAGAAACGTGGTAAGATAGAAAACGGCCCTGCTGTGTTGCCTGTTAGGAACAAGCTCTTCGGAGCCCATGAGGATTTCTGACAAACTGTATCTTTAGTCAGAACCTCCGGAGACATTGTCTGTGCAAACAGTAACGAAAGAGAAGACATAGATCAGAAACTCGTTCAATAAATTCCGGGGTTTTTTTTTTTTTTTTTTTTTTTTGATATTAGGACATCACCCTCTGCAATCATGCACACATTATCTTCCAACAAGCGCAATCAACTTGTATTGAGTGAAACTATATTTCAGTAATTGACACACACACTTATGAATCTACTTTCTCTCACCATCATTCCCAGTTAAAAGTCCATACACAAATGAATAGGCTGTGTTACGCAGGCGTCGGTCTATGGGGAAGCTACTCCTTTCAATAATGCGCCATTGAAAATATCATCCAGACGGAAATGTCATTCTTATACGTTGGCCCACGCGTTCATTCTTGTGTTTCTGTCATCTCTCCCATCTTCCTGCATTGGTAGATAGTAGTACGTTACGTTAGATATGTAGCGAGTTTGTGACTGTGGAGTGCGGTTTGTTTATTTGTTTCTTCGTTTATTTTTCCGGGGTGGGATGGGGGTGGGTGGGAAGGTATTGCCTGTTGTGTTGAATTATTTGGCTCATACATTGTTTATTTTTTTTTTGTTTGTTTTTTATCAGGGGTGGGGACGGGAGGGTATTGCCTGTTGTTTTAAACTATTTGGCTGGCAATCTTTGAATTGTTTGTAATGTTTGTTTCTTTCCAGCCGGGAAGCAAATCCTGTTGACTAAGTGATCAATATGCCACGTGGGCCAGCGTCCGTATTGTTTGAATCAGCAGTGTGTGCGTTGCCACGTGTTGTGTTTGCATCCTATAAAACGACCAGGATTCCCCACGCGTGCATCCATCTCGCCCCTAAGCTTCCCCTTCTGCAGTCTTCATTGAGGGTAAGAACGCATTCATCCCATTACAACTGCGCGTGATTTTTGCGTTTCTCTTTCAGAGAGGCATTCTGTTTAAGATGATCATGATGAGCTGGAAATGATGTTCTATGAGCGATGAATCATTTCTTTTATTGAATTCTTACTTACGTGACGTACAGGCAAGTAGCTAATATGCGATATACAAACACAGACTTGAATGACGAAACTTTTTTTTTTCCCCAAAGAAGGAACAGGGAAACTAATCCAATGAGAAAAAGACATATCAAAGGAAATGATACGTTCAGGCAAAGCCTGGACAACGAGGGAGACGTAGTGCACACTGATTTATCTGATCTTGCTAATGACCTCCAACTGCACACTGAAGAGAAAAAAAAAATATGAGACGGTGGGGTGGATTATACTAAAATTAGTAAAACAGTAAACATGTAATGGCACAATGGATAGTAAAACATACCGACAATAACTCATTTCAAATCCGCCAAAGATGTGTACTTTTACAAAAAGAAATCTGAAATAAATATTAGCGAACCGCCAAGAGAAAACGTGGACTAACGAGTAAAACAAGACAAAACAGACGCGTTTCGATCTCTTAGGTCTTCTTCAGGCAAGACACAAACGAACAGGACAATGAAAACGAGCGAATTTGTCACTTTGCTTAGATCTCTTCAGCGCAAGGTAGGCAGGCGTTGAATGAAAACGAGGCTGTTAGAAAGAATTTTCAAAACTATAATTAAAACCTTACCAACTGCAATACGAGTTCGAAGCTACTGCGAACTTTTCAGTGAGACTCTTATGATTTTTGATGAGTTATATAATCTGTATTAAGAGGTCTTGCTGCTTGTTGTCATACGATATATTCCTACGAAACTATTCGTTGTTAAAATGTATTTAGGTAATTTTCGACAGATAAAGGCTTTCAAGAAGGCAAAACAGGAAAAACTAAAATAAAACTGAAGGAATAAGAAGAAGGTACACTCAAACCCTTCCTGAAAAATAAAAAAATAAAAATAAATAAAAAAAAAAGGGGTGGGGTGGGGGTGGGGGGTGGGGGGGGGGGGGGGGGGGGGGGGGGGGGGCAATAGCATTCCAAAGAATCAAACATTGATCAATGAGGTACTGCGACGAGAATTGGGGGTGGATAGCCATGCAGTGCGTGTGTGTGTGTGTGTGTGTGTGTGGGGGGGGGGGGGGGGGGGGGGGGGGGGGGGGGGAGGATGATTTAGAATGTTTTCACTATAAAAGTTATAGAGTATTTGTGCAATAACATTTCACCTCCACTCTCTCTTACTGGATATGTAAGGAGCAACTTTCCGGTACTAGTTATCGAAAGAAATTTTGATTTTTTTGTCGGGACTGTTTAAATACTCCAGAGTGGCTCGGGGGTTATTTTTCGTAGGCTTGTGACTTAAAAGTGCTTGTAATTCCAAGTGACAGTATTACAGAGGAGTTCAAACATTCAACAATGTATAAACACAAAAAAAAAAAAAGAAAAGAACTGACACAAGGTAAGTGTACTTTCACACATCAACTTTACTACAAGGATAAGATGTACAAAACACTGTCAATCAATCAGTTCAGGCTGACTTTTCCCCCCCATCCTATCTAATCATTTAGAGAGGGGTAATTCTTGGATGAGCTGAGTTGGGAAGTCCACTTGGAATATCAGAACTTAACTGATGTTGAAGAGGCGTGTGGACCGATAAATCAGCTGCGACCATCATGGCATTCACTCCGTCTCTAAATGCACACCTGCATGCCTTGTCTTTTGACGTACAGAAAGGAAGACAGGAGACAGAAGGACAGAAAGGGACGAAAGAAAACAGACACAGAACGATCTCACTACAGCAGTGCCTGAGTCAGGGCCCCTCACCATGGCTGTCTCGCCACTGCTGCTGCTGCTGTTGGTGGTCGTGTTGAGTGCACCACTGCCTCTGTGTGTGCTCAGTGGTAAGTGGAACGGACATGATGGCTGACTGCGGGACTGAGTGGTTGACTGACTGACTGACTGACTGCCTGACTGACTGTCACTGAAAAGGGTGATCCACAGGCTATCCCACCAATGGCTGCCTTCTTCTGTAAATGACAAGGCAATCGTACGAATGACTTGAATTCTGATTGTTAACTAAATGATTGATCGGTTGTACTACTACTACTGTAGGAATGAGAAACGTGGATGCAATGACAAATGATTAATTGATTCAGTATTAAATGTAGAGGAAAGCTGGCTCTGTGTTAATGATTCCAGTTGTTTAACCCTTCATTGCCTTATAAGGTAAATGGGCGCGCAGTGATTTTAAAATGCTGATATTACGGTGTGAAAGTTTTAGCATGTGAGAAAGCCCCCCCCCCCCCCCCCCCCCTCTCTCTCTCTCTCTCTCTCTCTCTCTCTCTCTGTCTGCCCTCTCTTAATATTCGTTGTCACTATCTGCCTCTCTCATCCTCTCTCAGCACCAGAACTGTGCTGCACTTTGCTAAGTGTGTCGTAAGTGGTGCATCACTCAAAAACATCTTCTTAATATTCGTTGTCATCTCTAATTATGATGCCTTTTTCAGGGTCAGCACCAGATAACCAAGGAAAAGAATTCATCTTTGGCTACATGGAGACATACGTGAGTACATCAATGTATCTATCTATCTCTCTACTACTATCTATCTATCTCTCTTATCTCATAAATATCTATCTCGGTCTGCCTGTCTGTCTATCTATCTACACACACATACACAGACACAGACACAAAGACACACACACACACACACCACACACACACACACACACACACACACAT
>JADBJO010005394.1:85000-92500 GCA_016801955.1 Conus betulinus
TCTCTCTCTCTCTCTCTGTTCCTTCCCCACCCACTGTGGCAGTGGGAACTACGCCGCTCTCCCTCTTATACCTAAATGTCTTCCTCTTCCTACCCCCCCCACTCACTGTGGCAGTGGGAACTACGCCGCTCTCTCTTTCCTTCCCCACCCACTGTGGCAGTGGGAAGTTGACTACTGCCGCTCTCTCTTTCCTTCCCCACTCACTGTGGCAGTGGGAACTACGCCGCTCACTGTCTCGCTTTTCTTTCCTTCCCCACTCACTGTGGCAGTGGGAACTACGCGCGCGCTCTCTCTTTCCTTCCCAACTCACTGTGGCAGTGGGAACTACGCCGCTCCTCTCACTGTGGCTTTCCTTCCCCACTCGCTGTGGCAGTGGGAACTACGCATGCCTCACAGGTGTGGGGCATTATGGTTCATTCATTTGCACAAAGGCTAAACATACCACCATTGTTTTCAGAGATTGTCTTTTCAAATCTTCTGCACAATTCCTCACAGGACAGGTGGTGGGGGATGACTGTCCCACTCCAGATTAACCCCCCCCCCCCCCCCCCCCCCCAATTCCGATTACTAACATCCTTTTTTTTTTTCTTATGGTGATGTTATCGACTGCGATGTTTCTCTGACAGCCTGTCAATCAGACAAGCATCTGAGACCAGATGTGTAGCTTAGCACACACACAAAAAAAGTGAAAAACCAAGTCTCCTCGCTTCACTGCTCCCCCAAAGACTGTAAGACTGATCACCAGCAGGGAACCAGATAACAGCATGGTGTATACCAGACCGAGGAACTTTTGTCCCTCTTAATCTGAGATCCTGTGTCAGGGTTCACTGATCAATCCAGAAGATCTTTACGTTGAAACAACGTTCTACGTCTTGAGACTGTACACATTGCTTGTATGTATGCCACGTGCTGTAACAGTGTAAGTTGTGAAAACAACTTGGTAAAGAAAACAAAAAAGCTTCAGGATGCTTGATTAACATTCTATGTCTACAATGTGATTTTTTTTGGGCCAGAAGTCAATACCATCTCTTAAGATGGTCAGTGAACGTCATCTCCTGACAGAAAAGCAGTATGCCTCTGCCGGGTGAACACTGTTGCGGGTGCTTTATGACTGTGTTGATTGTCTCCATGCTTTGCTGTAGGGGACTGCGATCAAAACATGTACTTGTGCGGACTGTGTACTGCAGTGCCTAGTTACTTCCACTGAGTTTATAACTAAAATCGAACAGCTGTTCGCCTTCAGGTGTTTCTCATTTTATAACCGGAGAGTGGTTAAGACGTTCGCCTGCCAATCCAACGTGTGAGAAGGGCGTTGGGTTCGAGCCCTGCCTTTGCCTGCCCTTTCTTCCCAGTTTGAATGGCAAATCGAACTGAACGTTCAAGTCCATCGGATGGGGACTACAAGCGAGTTAGACCCGTGTGCTTTCCTGGCCCCCTGCACACGTTAAAGAACCCACACGGCAGTTGAAAATCAAAAAAAAAGAGCAGAGGGGTTCCCCGCTGCCCTGGCAACATTGATGCAGATTAAAGATAGCCTGGTAAGATGGTATTTCTTACCAAGCCCAAAAATTTGCGCGCTTACTGTTATCGTGTGCCATCGTGTACCAGTGGAAATGGAGGACATGTATAAAAACATCGCATGCATCCTTTGTGAGAAACTGGAGGAATAAATGAGATAAGTGAAAATGAGTGACTGATATTTGAATGGTACGGGAAAACGACTGAATGAGCGCCAGTAGCTGCTGCTCTTCGGCCGACTCTACCTGGGTAGGCAGCCCGTTGAGTGAGTGAGTGAGGTAGTGTGTTTATTGTAAAGCGCTTAGAGCTTGGTCTGTGACCGAGGATAGGCGCTATAAATACCCATTAATAATAATAATAATAATAATAATAATAGTAATAATAATAATAATAATAAAAACAATAACAATAACAATAATAATAATAATAATAATAACGTCTCATACCACTTAACATACAATGGAAATCTGAGTGAAAAAAAACTATGATGGATACTGGTAATGATGGCATATATATCTATGCTAGACTTATCCTTCGCCGGCTGAGATCTCACACCTTTACTGAGAGCTGGAGGGCAAGAGTGAGACCACAGCAAGCTGGACGTTCAGCTACATAACGACACACCAGGGTCTGTGTTGTGACCAGGTCAGGGTTCACATTCCTGTCCCTGGTCTTCCTGCAACTGGCCTAGCACAGCACCCAGGGCCCACGCTTCTACGAGGTCAAGCAGTCCAAACAGACCAGCTTGCCTGAGGTGAGGGCGGACCAGTCAGCAGCAGAGTAATCCACACACCTTTCAAGCTGACCAGCTAAGTAATCAAAGTGGACGCCAGCTCAACCCATCCAGAGCACCCTATCTCCTTAAGATGAGAAAGTCATCCAGGACAGAGGCTGATTTGGACTTAAAAACGTTCTATTGAAAATGTATGTTCTATCCTTGTAAACACATAGCTGGTGTGTGAAATTACGCTGAACTTTGTCATTCATTGCTGTTCTTCATACATTACTCCCATGTTTGAACTCATCTCTAATTCTGTTTGTCTCAGAGCCACATGCGCGTGTAAGCGCGCAAGCCTAGGGAGAATCATTCCTGAGCCACTCTTCAGTATTTTTTAACAGTCAAGATATAAAAAAAATGGAAATTGATTAAAAAAAAAAAAAATGGAAATTTTCTTTCAGTGACTCGTTCCCTGAAGTACGAGAGAGGACGGAGGTGAACTTTCAACACACAACTACTCTATAGCTATAACAGAGACACATTCTGAGTCCTTCCCCGTGGAGGACCACCTATGCCAATCATAACTATCATCATAGGGACCATCACTGCTCTGCTTCAGAAAGTTCATTAGCTCTTAGAAAGTGTGATCTGAAAGTTCATTAGCTCTTACTTGCTGAGCCTTCATCAAGCCGCACTGGGGACATAGACAGATGCCACGTCGGCAAGGCGAAGGTGCAGGGACAGTGCCAGACTTGAAAGGACATGCTGGATATTGACAGTGAATGTTCAGCTTCAAAACGGAGTGACTGGGGGGGGGGGGGGGGGGGGGGGGGGGGGGGGGGGGGGGGGGGGGGGGAAGAGGAAGCAACAATTTGAAAAGAGAGGGGGTTAGTTTTGATTTGTTGTTGTTGTTGTTGTTGTTGTTGTGTGTTGAAAGTTTTGATTGTGAGACGAACAGGAGAAGCAGCCAATAGCAGCTAAGTGGTGTCTTGTTCTTTGTCACTGTCCTAACCTGAAGAAGACCCAAGAGGTCAAAATGCATTGTGTCTGGTCCTGTACTCTGTTGGTCTGTGTCCTTGGCGGTAACTAACTCCCTCTCTTAAAAAAAAAAAAGTGTTTGTTGATCTGAAACAGATAGTAATTGTTTGTGTGTGTGTGTGCGCGCGCGCGCCGTGTGTGTGTGTGTGTGTGTGTGTGTGTGTGTGTGTGTGTGTGTGTGTGTGTGTGTGTGTGTGAGAGAGAGAGAGAGAGAGAGAGAGAGAGAGAGAGAGAGAGAGAGAGAGAGAGAGAGAGAGAGAGAGGACTGAGACACATAGCAGTGCTACAGAAAATGAGCCAATAGATGCAATTAGATCGACAAGCAGGGTGTGAAATCACGCTTGAGTCATACGAGATACAAGGCTCACTAATGCTTGACAAACGTGTCCTCTTCAAGCGTCATAGAGAACAGATTTTGAAAAGCACAGAACTATATCACCCCCCCCCCCCCCCCAATTCCCCACGGCACAACTGTCAACAGGGGAATTCTTGCCCCGTATCCTCCTCCCTATTTCATTCCCCAGCCTCTCCCATCATTAACAGCCATTTGGAGAGAGAGAGAGAGAGAGAGAGAGAGAGAGAGAGAGAGAGAGAGAGAGAGAGAGAGAGAGAGTGTGTGTGTAGGCGTAAAGACTTGCTGTTTTTACCTGTAACAGAAACGTGTTGCTGGCTCCACCAAAGTGCATCTCTGGACGACTGTGACACCTGGCACTCATAACCTCTATCACCTTGACCCCTTGGCGACCTTCATGCTCTACGCCTCCGGGACTCGGCGTGCCGATTCCTATGCCTTCCTTGGCGGCATGCGTATGGCTGATATTAACGCTGTGAGTATTGGCCAAGTCATGGCAATGCTTGTAACAGGAATATCCTGGTGCTGGAGGTGATGGTCATGCCGTTGTTGTTGCTATTGTTGTTTGTGTTGTATTAGTTCCTGTTTTCGTTGTTGTTGTTGTTGTTGTTGTCATTGTTGTTGTTGATATTGTTGTTGTTGTCTGCTGTAGTTTTTTTTTTTTCTTCTTCTTCTTCTTCTTTTTTTTGTCTTCATCATCGTCGTCATCGTCGTCGTCGTCGTCGTCATTGTTGTTGATAATGATGATGATGATGATGTATTTTTATGCTGGTTGTAGCGCTGTTAACTGCTATATAGCATATCAGGGCGATAGTTATGCATGAAGACGTTTGTACAATCATAATGCAAATACCAACCTCCACACACGTGACTTGTCATCACACACACACACACACACACACACACACACACACACACACACACACACACACACACACACACACACACATATTGATAGTTTAACATTCTCTTCCGCTTTCAGGGCTTTGATGTCGTCTCAGGCCCTGCTGACCATGATAGTGATTTTGATAGCCACTCTGATGGTCACTGTCATGGCGACAACAGCAGCAAATGGTTGTTTTTGATACTGTCGTTTTGTCATTTGTATATAAGAAAAAAAAAAGGTGCTTTATGTTTTTTTCTTGCTGTTGATATAGTCACCATCTTTGGAAATCGGTGCTTACTGCCTAACTTTTGGTTATCTTATCATCTTCTAGAAACTTTGTTTCAGTTGTGACTGTTTCTTTTTTTTTACCCTCTGGAAAGGCATTGTATTTATTTGTGTTTCATCCCTGTTTTGTTTGTCTTTGATATGATAGCTTTATCCACCAGTTTCTTATTTATTTTTCCTTCTTTTTTTTCACTCTACAAATTATAACTCTTTATGATGTTTACTTCGTTTTGCTATTGTGCTGTATGCTATTTTTTTTCTTGTTTTCCCACATCTTTCAACATTTTGTATGTATGTGCACGCGCGCGCGCGTGTGTGTGTGTGTGTGTGTGTGTGTATGTGTGTGTGTGTGTGTGTGTGTGTGTGTGTGTGTGTGTGTGTGTGTGTGCAGCCGTGTAAACCAAGTTGTGCTATGGCGGGTGACATTGTCGACAATGACTGTGATGGTAGGGTGGACGAGGAGGTGCCAAACGGCCTTGGTAAATATTCGCGTGTCAGTCTTCTAACTCGTATTACATAAGCATGATCTCGCACCTTGTTCATACATCCTTTTGTGTCTCTAGCTGTTTTTCTGCAGCACTGCTATGTGTTTTCATCTCTCTCTCTCTCTCTCTCTCTCTCTCTCTCTCTCTCTCTCTCTCTCTCTCTCCTCTCTCTCTCTCTCTCTCTCTTAGATGTCTGTCAGCCGTGGTACTAAAATTATTGACAAAATGGCTTCGTACTTTGGACATTGGTGACCGACGTGATCATGTCATTGGCAGAAGAGAAGATGAACATCTTCTAAAGCAGAAGAAAGGAAATATTCCATACAAATCTGCCAGATAAAATGATTAGATCTCTTCCTTTACTACCGGCGTTTTGCACACAAAAAAGTGCTTCGTTGAATATAAAGTATCCTAAAAGTGATATCTCCTCAGACACATGATTTGAG
The DNA here is from genome assembly GCA_016801955.1 of Conus betulinus. Lineage (NCBI taxonomy): Eukaryota > Metazoa > Mollusca > Gastropoda > Neogastropoda > Conidae > Conus > Conus betulinus. The sequence goes on from JADBJO010005394.1 coordinate 90,729, forward strand.
CACTTGAAACATTTGTTAGATAAAGATGGTTCAGGTAATGATGAACTTTCTGTTGTCACAAATGAGGAATGAGGGAGAGTAGTTTCATCATCCCGTTCCTAAAGAACTAAGAAATTAAGTTTATCATGCGGAGAAATACAGTTAAGACTAACACATTGGCAAGACCTTATTCTATCAATGGAGGATTGTTGGAATATCCTGGAGATGAAATTGTTGACTTTTTAATATAATTTTCGATAACGGTGTCTTCCCTGAAAACTGGACAGAGTCTGAAACATTGTCTGTATTCAAAACTTTGTCTGTATTAATTTTAAAAAAAAGGATGTAAATGATCGTAATGATTACAAAGGTACCTCTTAAGCTGACATTGGTAGTGGAATGCATAGCACTACTATTAACAGCAGACTACAATAGTGGACTGAGTTTAATAAAATTACTGGAGAATACTAAGCTGGGTTAAACAGAGATTACCTGACTACTGATCGTATGTTCACTCTTCTTGCCTTCGTACAAACGAAAATCTTTAAAATGTGACATTTACGTTGCGTGTATTAGCTTTGAGAAAGCCTTTTGGCTTCATCAATAGAAGGTTTTCATGGACAATATAATTAAAATGGTGTCCATGGGAAAGCATTTCCCTTTTTAGAGCCATATGCAAAGTTGTCAAGACTGCAGTAAGCAATGGTTCCAGTCTGACAGATTATATTAGCTGCGCTGCCGGGGTGAGGCAAGGTGATGTCTGTAGTCCTATATTGTTTTCTATGTTCATTAATGAACTTGCCACTGAGGTTATCCATAACGGTCTTCATGGCAGACAGTTTTTCACAAGATGTGTTAGGAATATTTATCCTACTATTAGCAGATGACGTTGTTTGGTTTCAGAAACGATAGTTGGTTTACAGCGTCAGCTAAATAATCTAAGCAGGGCTGCCTCCTCCGTAGAGCTGAAAGTGAGCATTAAAATAAAGCAACATTGTGGTGTTTAGAAAGGGAGATTATTTGGCGGTGAGGGAAAGGTGGATGTGTGATGGACTTTTCATACCTGTGCTGAATGTATATAAATATCTAGGGGTCTATATTTTCTACTTGTCTAAGTTTTGCCATTACATGTAAAGACCTTGTATGTAGGGCCACGAATGCTTCGATACACGTAATCAAAAGATTATATGTTTTGAATAATAATTCGCACGTGTTATTCTTTAAAATATTTGATTCCCAAATACAGCGTATTTCGGTGTATTGGGCTGAAATTTGGGCCTTAGATAATGCCGCCGTTCATTGTTAAGCTGGGCATTTATTTGCTCTAAAGAGTTTTTTTTTAGGTCTGTACAGGTGTGTTTTCTTATGATTTGGTATTTCAGTTCAGCAGATATCCACTGTTCATTAGTTCAAACTGCTAGATGTGTTCCGGTGTCGGTTAAATTTCTTAGACATGGATCATTGTAGATTGCCACAGACAGACATGAAATGTTGTATGAATTGGATGTAAACGGAAACACGGACTGTGTTCATTCATATGTGCGTCTATTTCTGTATAAGCATGGATGTTTGGCTGACTCCAAGTGTTGGAAATCAAATACATTTCTTCGCGTTCTTTGACAAACGCTGGTGATTATAGATGGCAAATGTGAGCCGTACTTATCCAAACTAGTGAACAATATGATTGATACAAATTGCTCGTGTCCATTGCATTCAGTCCATACAGCCATACTTTAAAATATAATTCGGACATGTACTTGAAAAGATCAATTGCCAAATTTAGACCCGGTGTT
>JADBJO010005394.1:97500-100000 GCA_016801955.1 Conus betulinus
TTGTAGTGAAAGACTGTATGTATGTATTTCCTTGCTATGATGTTTGTTTTTAATCTATAGCTCCGTTTTTGTTTTTTTTTTTTTGTATCCGAACAAAGCTATCAACACCATGTCCCTTCAACGACACGAACATGCCATGGTGATCAGTCTGACTCGACCTCATTGCGGACCTTACTGAGACTGAAAGGAAATGGAAATTGAGTTCACAGCTAAAGAACGACATGATGGGCCAAGTCATTTTAGAGGTTTTTCTTCCCTCGAGATAATCAATAGGTAAGAGAATGATGAGGATAATCACGACAATGCTATAGAGTGTTATCTTGGTCGGAGATTTCGAAACACGGTTGTACTCTACGCCTTCCTTCGTTGTGTTCTCCAGCATCAAACAGGTTACTGATATATACAGATTAGTGCATTTTTGTCAGGAAATGTGCACACTCCCAAAGACTCATCCATTCAGCCTATTCATCAGGACCATAACAAGATACAGACATATGCACATGAGATTTTTTTTTTTTAATAGAAATGAGAAAGTGATGTGTTGAGACGTGTACTTATGCATCAAGCAAAAGTTAGAAAGAGCATCAAGAACTCTACAGACGGTCCAAGAACACCAGCTTCCATTTCGCTTCGTGCAAAGTCCATAAAAATGCAAATATACCATGCTCCTGTTGGTCACAATGCCGAGCTCCATTGTGAAAATAGTTGCACAGTTCCGCTGAGAAAAGGACGAACATGACGGGTCGACGTAAAAAAAAAAAAAAAAAAAAAAAAAAAAAAAAAAAAAACCCCAACCCACACAACCAAATACTAACGCGTTCCTCCTCCCATGCTTGAAAGATGATTAAGCCTGATCTGAAAACAAAACCTAGAAATATTATCAAGTATTACTCATAAGGTCGTTGTTTCTTTTCCAAACCCAATAGCAATTGAAAACACTTCATATAGAGGCGTAGGAAAAAAAGAAACAAAAAACAGAGCCCCAAAACATTGCTTGGCCCTTCATGGATTTTTGTTGGATTCGTTTAAAAACTATATGGAAATACAGTCTCGTTGAAGAAAAACTTATTCATTTTCTTTATAAAAAAAATTAAAAAAAAAGAAAAAAGAAAAGAAAAATCTAAGAAATGGAAAGACAAACTTTCGCACCCCTACCAATACTCCAAAAAAATCATGTTGCAGCTGCGTATAACTTCATCTCTATCTATCTATCTATCTATCTATCTATCTATGCGTGCACACACACACACACACACACACACACACACACACATGCACCCCAGTGTAGTATAGACCAATCCTGCGCGGAAAGAGGATACATGATGCGTTAGTCACTATACTAGCATTATTCGCATAGTCTGAGGAATAATCGAATTTGGTTCACGAGACAGTCATGTTCAAGTCTACTAGCTTATGTCCATATTCAACATTCTTGTCCTTAAAAGCTAGACTGGTCTTTTTTAAGGCAGTGGGGGAATAGAAAAAGAAAGTTGTTATTAAGGACTGGGGAGGGGGGGGGGAGAGAGAGAGAGAGAGAGACAGACAGACAGACAGACAGCCCAATTTACCTTAATAATATGAAAGAAAGAAAAAGGGGGGAAAAAAGCAAAAAAGACAGAATTGAAAAAAAGTAGAAAGCCAAGTTGGACGAATAAAAAAGAAAAAAAAAAACCTGAAAATACACCCCCTTCCTCCCTTAATTGCTCCCCCACCAAAAGGAAAAAAAGTATATAAGATTGTTTGAACAGCACGCGGGCTCACACATATGCATCGCATTGCAAATTTTCCACATATTGACGATTGCATGCATGTATCTACTCAATAGCAACTGAAAAAAAAAGAAAGAAAGAAAAATTGAAAAGGTAAGTTACCTGCTCTTTGGTGATCATATAGTCATCACACATATGAGGACAGGCATTGGTAACATGAATTACTCTGCATATATATATATATATATATATATATATATATATATATATATATATATATATATATATGAGAGAGTGCCAAATATGTAGAAAAAAAAAACAAGGAGCAGGCACTAGTTTTAGATAGGTCAGTTCCAAGTAAAGAAAACCTGTAGCTTTGTAATGTTTCAGGGATTCATGTCACATTTCCATACAACAGTTTTCATAGCTAATCCACACAAAAAAAAAAATTTGAAGAAACATTCGTTTACTGACAGCAAACATATCGTTTAATGGTAGAGCTTCAACTTAAATGCAGTCCAAGACAGTAAGGCTCGAAGATTTCAGAACCACTTTTAAGACCACGTTTATAGAAACTGATTGTAATGCTTCATTGATTCTGCATTCAAATCGTGTCGAAAACTTAATGGTTGAAGGAAGCGTGTGTTCTTTTCGGAATGGTTTTCCGGCATGAATGTTCGAAAAGTGCGTGTTCGCTACATAGCTGATATATATAAACAAACATACTATGGTATTGCACACCAGCCTTTTTCTGGGATAGCATTCTTCTTAAAACCGAAAAGGCGGAGGAG
>JADBJO010005394.1:102500-112500 GCA_016801955.1 Conus betulinus
GAGCTAAACTGAAATTGTTGTGATGTTGTCCTGCGTTCAGACTCAGACTCAATGTCGAATGTCCTGTTACTGTAGTCATTTCACATTCTGTCTGGAAACATTCAGTGCATTTCCACTGGGAAGAGGTGGTGTAAAATGTGTGAGTGTTTCATCTCCTTTTGTGCAGTCTCCCCTGAGGAAAAATCTGGTGCAAAATGTGTGAATATTTCACCTCCTTTCGTGCAGTTCCCTCAGGCAAAAGTCTCTAACCTTTTTTTTTTGATGATGTTCTATGCTCTAAAACAAAGTCCAGTACCCTATCCGCCAAACACGAACACACGAATCGCAAGACAAAACACGAAGCGTGTCGACCACTTGGTTCTTCTTCAGGTAAGAGAAACAACACTCAAGGCAACGAACGTAAAGAACGTGCAATCGCTTATTGAATTCGGCGGAAGAAGGGCGTTAAATGACAACGAAACCGTCGGAAAAGGAGACAATGCGAGTGAAAATGATAATGATAATGATAATAATAATACTGATATCGATAATGGTACAGATAATGATGCTGAAGAAAAATATTGAAAAAAAAAAATTGAGAGAGGATTGCTGCCACTTTTTTGGTGATAACAGACGATAGCAGTTGCAGAGAGGGAGAAAGGAGAGGGGTTAGAGGACTGCCGAACAGCAGGGTTGCCGTAACAACAGCGTTAGTATCGATGCAGTCGTTTCACCCTGAAACTACCGTTCAAAAACGTTAATCGCTTTTTTACTTTTACTTAAGCACAACTGGATGGAGCAAAGAGGAATAGTGTGATGGCGTGCGCTCCAATCGCTGTCACTACAGTTTCACAAACACGGTAGGTGCAACTAACAAGTGGAGGAAACCGGAAGATGAAAATCACAACTAAAAGTCCGTCATCCGTGAAATGTCAAGAATACTTCTGAGAGAGAACGATGATGTTTTTCCTTTTTACTAACTTGCTGTTCAAAGACGGATTTGCTCAGTACAGTGGCTGCTAATCTTGTAACAAATTGTGTGTGTGTGTGTGTGTGTGTGTGTGTGTGTGTGTGTGTGTGTGTGTGTGTGTGCGTGCGTGCGTGCGTGCGTGCGTGCGTGCGTGCGTGCGTGTGTGTGTGTGTGTTATTGTGCTTCTGCTGGTTTGGCTTTAATATTCAACTCAAACTCTCTCTCCTTGCACAGTCCCAAACCTGCAGGTCAATTAAATTTTGAACGTCTTAGTTTTGCTGCTGGGATTGTTTGTGAACTGAACAGTCTCTCTCCCTCCCCCCCCCCCCCCCCCCCCCCCCCCCACACCTCCTACCAAACACACACGATCTTCCCCCTTCCAAGTGTTTTGTTTTGAGTCATTCCAAGACTCTCTGCGGTCACGAGTAGCCCCCCTCAATGGTAATGCGCTCTGCCCTAGGGATCAACCATTTGCACACATACAAGTTGTTACGAAGAAATTCTACAATACGCTAGTAGAAACATGGTAAAATGATAGTCAGGTCTGTCATTTTCTGTATATATATATATATATATATATATTATATATATATATATATATATATATATATATATATATATATATATATGTATGTATGTGTACGTATGTATGTATAGCGGGGCTAGTTGAAGATTGGTTGTTCTTTCGTCATATGGCAGACCCCAGAACAAGTATGGGATATCGTCGACCCGAATGGCTACAAGGACTATATGTGCTTTGACTACGACAACGGACATGTCACCTTCTCCATCAAGACAGAAAGGGGTCGCTGTATCGAAGTGTTCACCTTCCTGCCACTGATTCCTACTGTTAAGGGAATGCCTGGCGTCGTGATTACGGTAGGCTGCAGACAGGTCCGTCACCTGTCGCCGTCACCTGAAGCATCTTCAGGAAACACACCACACACACACACACACACACACACACACACACACACACACACACACACACACACACACACACACACCACACACACAAAGGAAAATCAACAGTCAACTCTTTTATTATTTGGATGAAAAAAAAAGTGTGTTCTGTTTTCGATTAGTATCATTCCAAATACAGTCTTTCTATTAAAGTAACCGCTTGCATTAATAATATCACCCAACCAAACACGTCCTGCTGAATTACGATGTGCATCATTCTAATCACACACTAAGGCGACTCCTACCGAATGATAAAGCAGAGCGTAGTGACTTACACTAAATGACAACAACGTCTACTGAACAATTAAGCATAGAACAGTGAGTGTCACGGAATGATAATTCCCTTGGATTGTTGATTACAACCTGATGAATCACAGAAAGTGGTCAATGGCACAGAATATAGAATCCCACCCAAAAATGGGGAATCACACTGACTAGCAAATCAAACTGATCTCGAATCCCGAATTCAGTGGTTCATCAATGGTTCTTTATTGTTTACTGCCAGTGCTTCTCCTTCAATTCCCAATTAACCCTTTTCACTGAAACAAACAAAAACTTTCGTGTGAAATCGTTATGATCTTATTTTTAGAACACCCTCATCAATCGCTCATCTAGCTTTAATACCTGGCGGACCTCAAGTGTCAGAAGACAATGAGTATCTCGCTTCGCTTTCCCACTTTTCGAACAGGTCATTAACCATTTCCTGCTGAGAGAACTGTTCGGCTGGCTAAGCTGTCGTCCCATGTGTGCCAGCTTCTTCGTTCTCAAAAGGTCAGCATGGCCATTCTGCTTCCTGATCGTGCCGTACGCTTGCATGCCAACCATCGCATCTATGCTTCAAACGTAAAGGTTTGAGACTATCAGCGGGAACCTGTGTTAAACTGACATCTAGCGCACGTACCGGGGGCACGTAAAGAGCCAACCTGACCAACAGGAAGTGATCAATGACTCCAACAAGTAACAACCGAAAATACTAATCATTCCCCTCTTCTTCGTTGATCGAACTCGCTGCTCCGTCAGTCGGTCATTTGATGGCAAATGGCAAAGATAACTGACGTGTAAGGTTATAGATGTCTTCATCTCTGCTCTGTATCGTTAAAATACCAGTCTTGTCTGTCTTCATCAGATCTGCTGACCTCTTTCTCTAATCGATTCAAAAACTTTTAACCAAATCTTGTCCGAAATAGTTTCACAACATGGCTGACCTCGCCTTTCTCTAATAGGAGACACACAAAAACGCACGCACGCACGCACACACACACGAAATTTGATATTTTGAAATATTTTGTATATACTTATTTAGGGAACACGCGCGCGCGCGCGCGCGCGCGCACACACACACACACACACACACACACACACACACACACACACACACACACACACACACACACACACACAACACACACACATGCGCGCATGCGCGCGCGCGCGTGAATGGTATTTGCGTTATTATAATGGGAATCATCAATATGTCTGTGACCTGGTCAGTATTAGAAGAAGACTGATCCGGATTTTTGTTTCATCCTGAAAGAAAATCTACAATGAGGCGGTTAAGAGTAAACAGTAAATACCCAACAAGTAGCGTGTTTCCTTGTTGGATGTGTGTGGTCTCTGTGTTGCCATTTCTGCTTGGCAATTTGACGACCATAAGCAGCATTTATTCGGAATTCTGAACCTATTATTATTTCATCATGGGAGCAAGATTACCCTACTTGTATGTTACTATTTTTTTTAGCCTGTTTTTAACCATCATTTAAGCTGCTCTTTGATTTGTCTATGTTCTAGGTGGAAGCACATAAGCTGTCGAGACACGGAGTCGCCAGGTTTCCAGACACTCTGTGCTCTGGCCGTCGGACAAGGCTTTTGAGAACCCCTTCAAAGGCCTGGCTAATAACCGGCAAAAAATCTTGTATGCCCTTCTTGACCAGAACGTGCCATTTCAGCATGAGTAGTATGCTTATCTTTTGATAGGTAAGGCATTGCCTACTGTGCCTCGCTAATCTTGTGACAGGTGGTGGAAAGAGAACAGTGTATAGATAACATCATGGGCAAATACAGGACACTATGGAGTAGGTAGGTAACCATCCGAAGGGAAAGAACAGAGATGTGTCTGCAAATGGCAGGTGCTGGAGTAGGTGGTGGTACGCAAGGTAGTCAACAATATGACCGAAGATGATGACACATAGATGCGCTTACGTTCTGACAAATGATGGAACTTTTCAGAGAACAGAGCTCGCATGTGACAAAGTTAATTGATAGAGGAGTACACGACTATGGTCACTTTTTTTTTCAGATAGTTATTGTACAGATAAATGGAACGAGCATAGCTATCGTTGCAGACGCTGGTGGACAAAGAGATGGTATGAGTGTAGTTAACTTTGTAACATGTTGTGGGTACAGATAACATTGTGAAAAAGGTGATGAACAAAGAGTTACGCATAGTATTACGAACATTGTGACGGTGACAGAGAGACAGATATAGAGTATAACTAATTTTGTGAGAGGTTGTGGACAGAGAGATGTAGAGTATAGCCAACGTTGTGAGAGGAAGTGAACAAAGAGGTGTTAAGAATGGAGCGAATTTCGTTACAGGTATTGGGCAGACAGATAAGCAAAGTTTGGTAACAGTGTGACAGCTTGTTGGCAGAAAGCAACATAGTGTAGAGTTAACGTCATGGCAGGTGGTGGGTAGAGATGCATAGAGCTTGGATAACATTGATATAGATGGTAGACAGAGAATTGTACGAATTGAGATGTAGTGGAATTAAGGCTTTGATCGTGTGTGTGTGTGTGTGTGTGTATGTGTGCGTGTGCGTGTGTGCGTGCGTGCGTACGTGCGTGCGTGCGTGTGTGCGTGTGTGTGTGTGTGTGTGTGTGTGTGTGTGTGTGTGTGTGTGTGTGTGTGTGTGATACGACGTGGAAAAAATCCTGTTGTTTCTTCGCATCTCGGTGGACATACAGACTCTAACTAAAATAATTCGCAGGTAACAGTAGTTCTGATCGCTTCCTGAATCGATCCGGAGAAAGGAGAGTTCAACTCTGACCACATGCTTAAAGTACTCGCAATCATCAAAGGGTTCACAAATCCGTAGTCAATTACCATCACAATGGTCTTCAAACGAAAAATGTAATGCATTTACTTTCAACTTGTTCACACTTTATTGCTTGCTCCCCTGTCTAATTTTCTCAGCTATCCATGGGTATTTGGAAAGCAAGTGTCTTGTCCTGTGTTTTGTTTGTCAATGTCCTTGGCGGTAACTAACCCCCTCCTTTCTAAATTTTTCTTCGTTCTCCGCCATCAGTCACTCCATTTTGAAACTATCTTTTGATAATTAAGTTGGAAGTAAAAAGAAAAAAAAACATGTTTTGGCTTAGCTAGTCAACAAATATATTCTGGCATGTCCAGGAATTATGACATCACAGCCGATCAAAATCATTGGAACTTTCTTAAAGGATCAGGAAACATCATGTACTAACGTCCAAGAAAAACGCTTCAAACATTCAAGACACGACTTCTGAAAGCGTCTTCTCCTTTGAAGAAATCAAAAGCATTTTCAAGGAGAAGCAAAAAAAAAAAAAAAAAAAAAAAAAAAAAAAAAAAAAAAAGATGACTTGAGCAGCACCCAGACTTCAACAAGAAGGATGCATACTACCCGATGCCCAGATCAGACCATGTGTGCATTTTGAGATTGAGGACAAGGCCTCCCTTCCTTCCTTTAAGCATCTCTGGAAGAATCGGATGAAGAAATATAGTGTTTCGTTTCCAAAATCAACATGGCAGCCGGTATTAGAGTCTAATGAAATGATCATTTATATCACCTTGCCAAGCGGCCCATACAGTATAGCACTAGCACTGTCATGTCCCATGATGGATGAACTATTCATGTCAAAGTTCGTTCAATGCATCGTTCAAGGCATCTCTCTGTCGTTGATAAACTTAGTTGGGTACAAAATACGTGAGCGAGCGATATCGTGCCTGCGACACAATTTCCACACCTTGCAGGTACAGAAAGAATTTCTCCACACAATGGCAGTGACTTCCTTTTCAATTGAAGAAGATAAATTCACTGCCAACCACAGTTGTTTTGCTGGGGTAGGTGATGGGGGAACAAGTTTAACAAAGGTTTTTTTTTTTTTTTTTTTTTTTTTTTTTGCATCAACTTCTCCAATGCCGAGATCAGAGGCATGCATCCTCAGGACATAGGTCTCGGAAGGATCAGCCATGGGCAAGATCATCAGAAGATCCTTAATGGTCTGAAATGCCTTCTGGTGTGTGTCGTTGTGGTCCACCTTGGTACGTTTCGCTGCGTTCAAGAGGTCGGTGAGAGGTGCAGACACTACCTAGAAATTCAGGATGAACTCTCTATAGTACCACACCGAGCCCATTAAAGAATGGATCGGCTTATTTGCAGAGGGATGTGCCGCCTCCTTGACCAGCTTCACTTTGTCTTCACACAACCTTTGTTCTGGCCATGCAGACATTTAGGACCGACCTCCACTCTGTCTATATACATATACTATTGATACAACACACATGTCTCCACTGAAGACTCACTATGCTTGGGTTCACAGTGTCCACACAATTACGCACAATGCATGTAGATCAAACACTTGACCTCGCCGTGTATGATACGAAAGCAAGATCGTAGGCATTGAACAGTCAGTTCTTTATCACAGTGTTCACTGTTCCTCACTTGAACATGCCAACTGTATTCTGAACACCGTATTTCAGCACACACACTGGATCCAAAAGAATTGTTGTCACAAAGAAAGTCTTCACCATCGCACAGCCGCAGTCACAAACACAACGGCCACACGCACCTGAGGTCCTGAGTCAGAAGGCTCTATATGTAGATAACACTAAGTGACAGATTCCCTGATGGGCCCGAAATATTAAAAACGAGTATGAATCAAAGTATTGTTCCTAGACGGGCATACAGACGCTGATTGAAATCATTTGCTGATTCTGATCTCTCCTTAAATCGATCCAGATGGAGAAGACGCTGACTATGGTAACAAATTCAAAATAGTCACCATCAGCAACAGATTCACAAACCAATACTCAATGATCATTACGACGGTCCCAAAACTGAAACATATCTTTCCAAAACAATTTCATTTTCAATCTTTTCACACCACATGGTCTTTTCTCTCTTATCCTCTCAATAATTGTTGATCATCACTTACGTCGAAAGTTAAGAAAACATGTTGTAGGTAAGCCTATCAATAGTCATTGAATATTCAGGAGTATTCGAGCAAAATGACGTAGCATATCCAATCAAAATGTTCATGAAGTTCTTTTAGGATCGAGAACCATCTGTGTGTTATAGCCAATTAAAACATTCACATCATTAAATAAACAAACGAAAACAAGCTAAAGAAAAGAAAAATTTGAAGAAGCTTCCACTACTATCTTCTAAATTCTGGTATTTTGAATTCATCATGCACAAAGCAAATCCCAAGACATGTGGATCTGAATCAGTTACTGATGTTGCATATGAATAAATGAAGTCGATCCGTTTTTAAAACGGTGGGTGTAATGCAGGCTTCACATAGAATTCTCCTGTCGTCTTTTTCTATTACTCTCGACCGATGACACGAAAAAAAAAACATGGTTTTTATATAGCATTGCGTCAACTATTTTACGACATGAAACAAAAGCATAGCACAACACTGCTGTAGCTAGACATATCAGAAACAAGTGCAAAAATATAGTATGTTTACAAATAAAGCTCACCAGAACGACACATTTAAGAAAGCCAGAACGTTTCCCTCAGTAACAATCTGCCTTATGATCAGCCCCATAGTAGATCCAAGGGCGCAGTGGTTACCATGAAAAATACCTGGCTTGGAGTCGTGGGTTCAATTCCTGTCAGAGACATTCATGTTTGGGATTTTTTTTCTGTGGTGGCAGAAGTGGTAGCAGCAGCAGCAGTAACAGCAGCATTAGCAGCAGCTGCAGCAGCAGCAACAGTAGTAGAAGTAGTAGTAGTAGCAGCAGCAGCAGAAGCAACAACTGTAGCAGTGCTAATGTGATAATATTAAGACTAATAGTAACGATGATGATGATATTGATGATGATGATGATGATGATGATGATGATGATGATGATGATGATGATGACGACGACGATGATGATAATGATGATGATGATGATGATGGTGGTGGTGGTGGTGGTAGCCAGCAGTAGAAATGTATTAGTGCCACTTTTCTTTTTTTTTTTTTATGACTTTCCCCCCCCCCCCCACCCCCCCCTCGCTCCCCCACCCTCGCCTTTACTGTTTTTACGTCTTTTGTTTCTCTTTTTATTTCATTTTTTTTATTTCTGTTTTTAATTTTTTTTTATAAAGGCCGTTGTTTATTTTTATTTGCTCTTGCTCTCTCTCTCCCTCTCTCTCTCTCTCTCTCTCTCTCTCTCTCTCTCTCTCTCTCTCTCTCTCTCTCTCTCTCTCTCTCTCTCTCTCTCTGTTTGATTTTCTACTGTGGACATATGTGGCAATTTAGGAGAGAATTGCTGAGTCGCTTCTGAGCTATAATAACCTACATCCCCAGTCATTATCAGTCATTAATTGAGCAATGTCATTTTCGGAAATCTTAATACTATTTTCTGTTCATCTATTTATTTAATTAATCAGTCAGTCAGTCAGTCAGTCAGTCAGTTAGTTAGTTAGTTAGTTAGTTAGTTAGTTAGTTAGTTAGTTAGTTAGTTAGTTAGTTAGTCGGTTAGTCAATCGGCTACTGTTACAGAGGTTTAGCAATTCTTGTGTTTTTACATGTATTGTCGATTTACACTCATACTTTCTGCACTCGATCATGCATGCAGTCGCGTGCTTACACCTCACATGGCATGAGTGAATCAGTGCGCCATGTAATAGGTCACACAGAAACCTTTTTTTTTTGTACCAACCCCTAAAATGTAAAGTACATTCCCGTTGCACATATCTATAAAGAACACGTACATCCTTATACGAGAGCGAGCGAACGAGGCACGGAGACGGAAGAATAACGGTCAAATGGAATGAATGAGTCCGTACATCATACATTTAAGTCACACAAAACGTTCATGCCATAAAAGAACACTAAATTGTCGCCACAAATGTATATCAGTGCCTCTCCCTTGGTGATACACATTTGGTTTTCGTGTGAGGTGGTTTGCCGGATATGTCTAGTTTATCTGGGGTATAGAAACGACGTTATCATCATCATTGTTGTTGCTGTTGCTGCTGCTGCTGCTGCTGCTGCTGCTAGTAATCGATCGTTCTTGATCCTGATTTTGCTTCATGATTTCAGCTTTTTTTTATTATTTCCTTGTTGTCAGCTTTCGATGCTTTTCCGCCGTCCAGGCCTTCCAAGTTCTCACTGACGCCGAGAAGAAGGCGGCTGTGGAGCAATGTGAATCAACCGATCTGACAAACCTCGCCACCTGCATCAGCAACGCTACTGTAGGATAGAGGGATTTGCAAAGTGCATGGATGACCTTAATAACCTTTGACGTTTTCTTTCTATATTAAACAGAACGCATTCGGTAAAGAACGCAAGCGAGGGGAAAAACCACATGAATGTTTTCTAAATGCAATTAGAATACTGTTCGAAATATAAGCAAACGTGATATACACATATATACATACATAACCACCACACACACACACACACACACACACACACACACACACACACACACACACACACACACGCACGCATACTATACATACATACACATACATACACACACATACATGCATACATGCATACATACATACATACATACATACATACATACATGCATACATACGTACGTACGTAGGTATGTACGTACACACGTTCACGTGTTTGTTTCGTTTTATTTTGTTTTGTGAAGGTCATCCATTTGATGCACTCATTTTTTTTTCTTAGAATTGTTACATACTGGTATTAAGCCTTAAAAAAAAAAATCTTTTGTCTACCCAGTGGTATCTATTCTGTAATCTCCTAGGCATCTGCTAACATGGTTTTACTGTTTACTTGAGTGGGCTGATTTTACGGGGTAATTATTCAAAGACTTGTATGGGTACCATTTGATGCAAAGTTATGTGGTATGAGTTGGTT
>JADBJO010005394.1:117500-122500 GCA_016801955.1 Conus betulinus
GTTTTTTGACCTTAAGTTTTCACAATATGTTTTTTTTTTTTCTGGTGGAGAAATGTACCTAATTAAGAAAATGTATGCCTCGTTTGTTCGTTCCATTGACATAGATTACTACGTGTTTTTTCCTTTTTTTTCCAGAGCTGCATTAGGTACTATGAGAGAAATATTGTATGTGTGTGTGTATATGTTCCACCCGAGGGGTCACGATTTTATTTCATTTTTTTAATGTAAACAATGGCATTGGTCTTTCAGAATAATGCTTATCAGATTGTTTAGCTTCTATGATGTATAGCACTACTCAGCACTGCCAGGAGATTTCAACAGTTGAACCGCCGATATGAATATTGATGATTTCTATGGTTTTAAAAAAAAACAACAACAACAACAACAACAACAACAAAAACCCAGTCATTTAAAAGAAGGAAGTCGGTCAACACAAACTCGAGACTTCAAGAAGACAAAGTGTTGAATAACTATGGTACACGTATGTTGAATGTATTACCATATTTGATTTGCATATTCGAAATGGTGCATGTAATGGCAACCACTATGGTTGCTACACATATCGCAGATTCAGGGCGGTTGTGTGAACGAGTTTTTTTTTTTTGATAATATCGAATGGCATGTTTGCCATGTTTGAATCCGTCTTTGAAACTTACTGTTCATGACGAGTTTCGTTAGATTATCTGCCACTTTAACTACATTTATTTTTTTCCGAAGAGCGTGGCAGTATAAAATGTCAAGAAGGGAAAAAAACAGGATAGATTGGAAAAACAACAACAACAAACAACAACAACAACAACAACAACAACAACAACAACAACAACACACACACACACACACACACACACACACACACACACACACACACACACACACACACACACACACACACAACGCTGCATCGGTGTTTCTGGACTCAGTGTGCTCTGAGGAATCTGATAGAATGTTAGAGCTGGCTGTAAGTTTAGCTGATTGTGATATTAACGAAGCGTTGTGTCTACTTTTAACACTTGCTTTTAAACAAAGTGCTGAATACATGAACAGGCAGACCAGAACAGGTGACAGTATATTTGGACACATACATGAGCACTTACCTTGGAAGTCGAAGTTTGCGTGACGTAGTTTGCCGGAATGGAGGGATAGGTGAGATGCGCATGCGTCGTGGGTAGCCATTTTTTTTTGCAGATTGGATCATCTCTCTCTCTCTCTTCATATATATATATATATATATATATATATATATATATATATATATATATATATATATATATATATATAAGGTCACAAATCAGCTATGGTAGATTTGTGTGTCTGGAGAGCCAGAATCGGACTTTTCCATGGGTCGAGGGGGAACGGAAGGAAATTCAAGAGCAAATAAAATGGCGGAGGAGTCGACGTGGCGGAGGTGAAGGAGTACTATTCTGGTTTGTGCTGATGTGGGGATTCGCCATAACGCTTGTGAGTGCCTGCGAGATGACAGAAACAGCCTTCGGCCCTGGAGTCTGCAGCAAAATTGGCGGAATTGCTGAGAATCGCGATTCAGGCACGCTGACGTTACTGACGTCACCGGCAACGACGGAAACAAATGTGACCGTAAAGATGAATGGAGGTGAACACACACACGCTTCCCGGTGGCCAGAAGCAACCGTTAGTTGTATAGTGTACTGTTTTCACTCCAGATTCGTTTCCACAGGGAGCATGGCGGACCCCGGCCCTAGACTAGCTGAACTGGGAGGGGGCACAATGAGTGGAAGGCACTGCTGGACTGACAAAGTCAAGATGTGTTCGGACATTCGGTTCGGCAACAGCGTGACTCCCATGGCGATGTTGCTCTTGACGTTCAACCTAGTCTACCTACGTAGACGGCTGCTACTAAGCAACGACGTCGAGCCCAACCCGGGCCCAGATACAAACGCAGGTCAGAACGTGAATGTAAATGAGAAAAAAAATGAACAAGAAAACAGAAAGTTAGAACAGAAACTAGAAACAACATTCGATAGTTTAGAGACAAAGACAGACACGAAGATGACACAATTATTCACAGCCATAACAACCCACAGATTCATTCAAAGCACAGACAGACACTATAAATAAGATTGAACAGAAGCAGACAGACATGGTAGACACACTGAACAAAAACTAAGCAAGGACGTAGCAGACACAGAACAGGACATACACACAAACAAAACGGCGGTTAGACAGACAGGGGCAACACAAGACCATATGTCACAAAAGCTGATCAAAATGGAAGAAGAGCTGGACAGGATCGAAAGTTATTCACGGAGGAACGATGTAAAGTTCTTCGGAATCAAGGAGGATATCACGGACAGCAGAAAAGAGAACTGCGAGGAGGTGATGAGAGAAGTACTCGACAAACACATGAACAGACGGACCGTGGGCGGACGACGCGACTGAACGCGCACATCGGTTGGGGAAACCCGATCCATCCTCACAGGGACCCAGACCCTTGATTGTGCGCTTTCTCAGGTCGGGGGGGGGGGGGGGGGGGGGGGGGGGGGGGGGGGGGGGGGGGGGGGGGGGGGGGGGGGGTGGGGGGGGGGGGGGGGGAAGCGATGAGGGTGATAAGGAACCACGAGGCGCGAGAGAGGTTGAAGAGGGAGGGCATAAGACTACACAGGACAGAACAAAAAGGCACGCGGAACAGTTTAAGAGACTTAAGATCACGAGGGAAGTCCGGTTACTTTGTGGGGGTGGGGGGTGGGGGTGGGGAACTATATGTGAGGGAAGAATACAGGCCACGAACGGAATCGAAGGACAGCCAACAAGATCAATATGGACAGTACAGAAGACAAGAGCAATACGGATGTGAAAATACCTTAAAAAAACAACAACAACAACACAAAAAAAACAAACAAACAAACAAAAACAAACAGAGGTATATGAACGGATAAGGGACACAGAGAGAAGAGGGAAGTGAAACTGACTATGGCGCAAGTGGATTCAGAGGTTATAGTGATTGGATGACGAGAGGACGTGAGGAATGGCAGAAAGAGAGAGAGAGAGAGAGAGAGAGAGAGAGAGAGAGAGAGAGAGAGAGAGGAGTGATGAATCAGGTATGGATGATGATAAATGGAAAAAAAAAAAACAACAACAAAAAACAGGAGAGGAAGGAGGAGAGGATGAAGACGGGGGGAGACGAAAGTGCGGAAGAAAATGAAAGCGAGAGTGATTTCGATGCATTGCATTGTCAAGCAGAATAGACTTATCAGATGAAGAGAGAGAAAGAGGACTAGAGGAGGAACAAGAGAACATGACAGAGAAACAGTATGAAAGAGGAGGAGTGAGAGAGGAAGGGGGGGGGGAGAGAAGGAGAGACTAACCGGTGCAAAAGGAAGAGAAAATGTAACACAAAATGAGAGAGAGAGAGAACGAGTGCTGCATCCGGGCAACAGCGAGGCAAGGGGGAAAACGCACACAGAAAACACTACGGGGGCAAATGCAGGTCAAAGTTCAGACACAGGTCAGGAAAAACACCAATAGCATGCGCATACAAAGAATGATACACACGTCGGGGGGTGAGCAGGGAAAAAAGCACGAACCCACCAGACAGCAATTGAGACAGACAGGTACAGAGGTCAGGGTCACACACAGACATGGCGTGCGCGGCAGGCAAAGAGGTGGAGGCACAGAAAATAACAACACCACGCACGCGACAAGGACACACTAACACAGGGGAAAGAACAGGAAGATGCTAGTACAAAAAACACAAAGGCACATCGAAGGGAATGGAAGACAGGCATAAGAAAGAGGAGGAAAAACACCCACATTGGGCAACAAATCAACAAACACAAGACAATTCACAATAGAAGAAACCATGCAAACACAAAGCATAACAGGCTCCGACAACGAAGAGGGGAACAAAACGAACGGTGGAGGTAAAACTTAAACAAAACAACACGCCACAGGAAAACAACAATCAAGACCTCAAACAGGAAACACAAAACAAAAAAAACAAACAACCAGGGGTACACACTTCTTTCGGCGAACACCCGTTCCCAAACAACAATAAAAGACAAGAGAGAAGGGACAGATAAAGAGGATAGCTGAGAGGCAGGTCAGGGTCACACACAACAGAAAAGGAAGGACAGCCTATGGAGAATGTGAGAAGATTGAAAGCAAACAGTAGTGAAAACGAAAACAAGAGTGAGAATGGGAGCACGAAGGAAACACGAAAGCTATATTTTTGTTGCTGGAATGTCGAAGGTCTACTTGAAAAGCTAACAAATCCAGACTTCTTAGAATATATGTTACGTTGTTCGACGTGTGTAGTCTAAGTGAAACATTTACTTTAAAATCATTCGACTTCGAGATAAAATTTCAAAAATGTTTACACTCACACTGTCCAGCGGAAATTTACTAGAATGGGCAGACTTTTAAGGGGTGGGGGGGGGGGGGGGGGGGGGGGTATCATCATGTTGGCTAAAAAGGAATTGTCTGAATATGTCCAGTTGATAAGCACTTATGTAAAAAGATGTATTATGCATAAAAATAACGAATGATTTGTTAAAGTGCGAAAAAGATATACTGTTTTTTTCTTTGGCATATATGTACATCCAGTGGACAGTCGTTTCTACCCCGATAAAGATTATTCATGTACGCTAGAACTAATAGAACAGTATATACTTATGCAAATAGAACAAGGGAATGATTTTTACTACATCATCGGAAGAGATTTCAATGCTCGTATGGGGGCTTGAATAACAATGATAACAATGATATTGCAAATAATGACCTAGACGAATACTCACGAAAATCAAAGGACTCATACATAAACGGTTTTGGCAAAACTTTAATAGAATTTTGCATAACATTCAATTTAACGCCTTTAAAGGACTTTGTGCCGAGAACTTTGACTGTGCATACACGTTTTACTCGGAAAGGGGAACATTACAATTGACTGTTGTGTGTGTTCTATTGAATTGATTGAAAATGTGAGAAACTGTACTGGTAATGAAAGAATTGAATCTCACCACATGCCT
>JADBJO010005394.1:132500-155000 GCA_016801955.1 Conus betulinus
TGGTACATCTCAAGAGCCAACTGTATCATCTCATGGGGTACAGATCCATATGCGTTTGCCAGATCAAGCCACACTACGTCCAGGTCTCTCTTTTCTGTTTTTTGCTCTTTGGATTGCGTCCCAGATCATTGTGGCGTGTTCTACACAGCCAGCCACGCCTGGGATGCCACCTTTCTGGACTGACACATCCAAGTACTTGTTTTCCATGAGGTATTTGGTCAGCCTTGCTGCCATGACAGAGAAGAAGATTTTCCCTTCGACGTTCAGTAGTGATATTGGCCTAAACTGGCTGATGTCACTTGAGGTTTGCTCTTTGGGGATGTACACACCATCTGCCGTCATCCACCGGCCGCTGATCTTCTGGTTTCTCCAAGCTGATCGCAGCAGCCTGTGGAGCCACTCCAGCACCTTGGGACATTCCTTGTACTGCTGGTAAGGTATTCCGTTTGGCCCTGGTGATGATTTTGGCTCTGGCTTTGTCGACCACCTTCTTGATTCCCGCCAACGTTGGAGGCTTGTCATTGAACTGTTCCTCAGGATTGGTTGGCCACACCAGTCCTTGAATGTCGAGTGGTGCTTTGCTCTGTGAGTCAGAGTATGTTTTCCTCAGATGCCGCTCAAGAACTTCTTTGTCCACACTTAGGATCCCTGATTTTGGCTGCTCAAACAGTTCTGCCAAACTGGAAGGGGTCTCTGGAGAAGCGCTCTTGTGTCTTCTTTTTGCTCTCCTCCTCCTCCTCGCAGATTCCGCTTTGCTGCTGAGGGCGCGCGCTGCTTTTTTGCTTTCAGGTCTTGTTTTTCAGCTGGGCAGTGCGGTCTTCATTTGCTTCTTGAGGGTTTTTCTTTTAGACCCTGGTCTTGTCCATCTCTTCTGGGCGTCTGGATTTCTTTGGAGGTGCTTTCTCTTTAGGCAGTTTTGCTCCATAGGCGTCTCTACCTGTGGCATACACAATGTCCCCATATGTGGCTAGTTTGTGTTCCAGGGTGCTTTTCCCTATCAGTGCATCAAGTCTTTGGACGATTTTTGCATCCAGTTTCTCCCAATCTTTAGTCTCGTTTGCACGTGGCAGGTTGAGTTTCAGGCGCCTGGCATCGAGGGCCTGTGCAAATTCCTCATCCGAACCAACAGCGTGGATGTCCTTGGCACTGTGGTTTAAATCCTGGCCTTGGTCTTCCGACGTCTTAGCTGCTGATGCAGAGCGCTGCTGCTCATTCAGATGAGTCTTCACACATCCCATCTTTGTTCTGTGATCTTCATGCCACGGGTGATAGCGAAACGCTTTCCACAGACACATGGATATTCCATTTGGTCCATGTTCATAGTTCGTTTGGGATTTGCAGTCGTGATTGGTTGAGCACCGATGGATTCATCCTCCTCTCCCTTTCGGTGAATCCTGGGAGCATCTTTTCCTTTTGTTTTTAGTAGCCACATGTTGAAGGCAAAGTGGGGAGCCAGCCCACAGAGCCCTTGGTTCCGGTCTTTCCCAATGTCCTCCGGTCTTTCCCGGTCGTCCTCCGGCCTATTCCCGGAAGTCAATTGTTAACCCATGCATCAGTAGAAAGAAACTCGTAGAGTGCGTGGCAGCAGAGAGTCCTCTTTCATAATATATCCCAGCGTCAACCAGGCCCGAGAGATACACAGGCACCGGTAGCGTTGGTCAGGAAATTTGAGCAACACTCTCAGAAATGCATGCATTAAGTCGATGAAACTCGACTGTGTGGTCCCAGTCTTCCCAACTGAGTCCGCAGCAAACTCAACTCTGGGTAGGAGCCGGTCGGGGCAGCAGAAAACCCCACATGACTTCTGATGGGATTCGAACCCACGACCTCCCAGCCGGGAGTCCGCGACGCTAACCACTTCGCCACAGCGGCTGGTCATTTTCTGAATATTTGTTCGATTTGACTGGATGGAACTTTGGAATTGCTACATCAGCAGCTCTTAATATTGCACAAGTACAGTATGAACATAATCGATCTATGTCATCAGTATCCATACTTTCAGGACTGCAAGCAACCAGGCTACTTTTTTAAAATTTTCTCCAAGTCAGCAAGTTTAAACTGCATTTTGGAATGTGGTCTTCGTGAAATTCATAAGATCCTACCGTCTTATCAAATGTTATGATAATAATAATAATAGGAAGGTAATCGCTTCAAAGTATCATTAAAGGTATTCCAGTTACATTCTGGGGCTAAGTTAGGCGGGTACCGAAGTCAAATCGATTGCTGATGCCCTGTGTTTTGAGATGTCCAGAATTCCTCTGATGCTGCCATCGTTAAGCATATACAGACAAGAATCAACAATATGTTCAACAAGGTGTTACTAGTAGCTGATGCGCAATCTTTATCCCAAATTATAGAGAGAGCGTGAAAATCTCTGCTATTAACCACTTTCCTGTATGCTGAAGAGTATGTAACCTTTCTTGGTTACATTTATTGGGTCCTTTAGGTAAGTGCGCAGAAACTATGTTTATTGTATGACTTTCATAAGTTTTACTTGAGCCGCACACAAATGTAAACCTTGATTATTATTTGGTGTGTGTGGGGGGGGGGGGGGGGGGGGCATCCTCCTTTGCAATCTATCTCTTATTTATACATATAGCTGCGCTGATTTTGGAAGGATCTTCAACTTGCTCATATATATGTGGATAACGATAACCTGATAATCTGGGCAGTTTGTACTTTTTCTCGTTGAGTGATTGCAAAATAAGTGCTAGGTACATATTATTCGGCAGATGTTGAATTAGATATGGCAAATTTGTGGAAACAGATCTCACACTCTGTTGCATAACTTTCATTAATTGACAATATCTACATGACATCATGAAAACCGGAAGGGGTGGAAGGGTAAGCTGAATGCAATTCCTTACAAACTTTAAAAAACTACTGACAAAAACAGAAAAAAAAAAATAATTAAAGGGGAAAATGAATGCACTGTCAAAATCCATGAAGACTAGTAGCCCACCTAGATAAAACACATACACTTTGAAAACACTCCGATAAAGGAAAAACACAACAAAAACAGTATCGCCCCAAGATAGGAGGAACAGATTTCATAGCTGAAATGTCCTCAAAGACTGCACTAGAGCTGTCTCTGTTGGTTTAGAGAGCCATTCTGGGCGAAGGATATCAACATGTTCCATGAAGGACCTGTTGTTCCAGGGAAGGGCTGGTCACCTCTGAAGTGTTAATAGTTTCTGGGGTGCCTCTGGTTCGGCAGTCTGGCTAGTCCTCTTTTGGTTTCTCCCAAACAGCTGCCTGACGTGCAGGATGAATCCAGCTAATTTGAAAAAAAAAAATCGCTCCCGAACACCACCGAACTAACATACCTGTATACTGAACACGAATGTATCTCTTTTCAGCAAATTAAGACTTTGAACAACAAGAGCCCCTCCTTACGACACTGTACAACTAAACCTGTGAATGATACGATTATAAAGATCTAAAACAATAAAGGAACACCTGAAGAGATATCAAATTCTTCAGAACAAGATCAAATCAGTGACTCCCATCCCCCTAAAAGAAAGAAACGAACAAAACAAAAACAAATGATACGATTATAAAGATCTTAAACAATAAAGGAACACCTGAAGATATATCAAATTCTTTAGAACAAGATTAAATCGGTGACTCCCATTCCCCCTAAAAGAAAGAAACGAAACAAAACAAACAAACAAATAAGTATATAAAAGAAAAGAAAAGAAAAAAAAAAAACCCTCAAGAAAAATCAAGATTTTTTCCCCAGCGGAATCTACACTACTAAGCCATGAAAAAAAAACACACACACACACACACACACACCACACACACACACACACACACACACACACACACACACTCACACACACACACACACACACACAAAGAAAAGTGGACCATTGTTCAGAGGCGGGAAAAGTGAGCTGGAAATAATATCCAGTCACATTGTTGAAAACTAAAGCAGGAACTTCCTGTTAGATCAGAACACGCGCCACCGAACGTCACCGAAGTGACTCGGCAGCAGTGCTGGGTCTCCTCCGGTGGGTTGCCTCATGACTACTTGACATTGCCTATTCGCTGTGTATTGCCGGTGCCGGGGCTGCAGCGGGATGGGCAGGGCCGGGCTGTGGCAGCGGACAGAGGTGGAGGGGAAGGGTCGGAATAAGTGGACGTGGGTGCTCTGCCACTGAGGTGGTGCAGAAGATATGCGGTTAGTGGGCTGACCTCATTATTTTGTTTCTACTCAACACAACATTCCCGCTATTTTTTTGTTCTTTAAGGTTTTTTTTTTTTTTTTCTTTTTAAACATTTTGTCGTGTTTATGATAGGTAGGTTTCTCCTTTGGGCCGATTGAGTTGATGTGAATGGCCTGCTTTGGATTCTTGATGTTGTTGTTACTCTTCTGTTCATGGGTAACACTGATTCTAATGTAATTTGCGCTAGTGTGTGTGTGTGTGTGTGTGTGTGTGTGTGTGTGTGTGTGTGTGTGTGTGTGTGTGTGTGTGTGTGTGTGACAGAGAGAGGAGAGAGAGAGAATACGAGCACGAATACGAATACGATTTTTTTTTTATTGATGATAAAATAGATAAGCTTACAGCTTTTTTTTTTTTTTTACACCATGCCCTCAAGAACAACAAAAGTGACAAACAATATCAAAATGAACATATACATGATACACGAAAAGAAAACAATGAACAAGCTTTATAACGACGAAACGTGATTAACATGAATATTCCTGGTAACAGGATTAGGTTACAATTCAGGAATAATGTACATTCGGAAAAAAAAAAGAGGAAAAAGAAAAAGGTAAATAAAGAGAAGAAGAAATAAAAGGAGAGAGAGAGAGAGAGAGAGAGAGAGAGAGAGAGAGAGAGAGAGAGAGAGAGAGAGAGTGTGTGTGTGTGTGTGTGTGTGTGTGTGTGTGTGTGTGTGTGACAGAGAAGAGAGAGAGACGCTTGACGCGCTCTTTCACGCCGCGCCGTTTATTGTGGGGCCCTCGGTCCGTCCACAGGAGTACGCAACATACATTTCAACATGACGAAAAAAAATAAAATAAAAATAAAAAAATAAAAAAAAATAAAACGTTGATTGCAACATATTTGTTTTCTGTTTAGAATGTCTATTCTTCCTATATCATCAGTATTACTATTATATATGGGTTTCTCTGGTGATTAAGGCATAGAAGATGTGCATTGCAACATCGCTTATGGTTTCAGTGTTATCGTTTTGTAGCAGACTTTCCAGTGTGATTGCGTTTCTATTACGAAAGTGTTTGAATATGTATTTTGTTCGTAATTGCCTGTAATTTGGACACCACATTAAGAAGTGCATTTCTGTTTCTACTGTTGGGCAGGAGGGGCATGTTGTTATAGCTTGATTGTCTGTATATTTTTTATTGCCATGCAGCTCGTTTATTCCTAATCGTAGTCTTGTGATTGCTTTTCTGAACTTTGCGATTGTGATTGCGCGAACGTATTCTTCAGTTCGGTGTATAGTTTTAAATGTATGATATGTTGTAAATCGTTCACTATTCGCTACTTTGTTATGCCAGTTCTGTTTTTAACAATCTATGATTCTTTGTTTTAGTGTTATGATAAATCTTTGTTCGTTTCCTACGCTTTCGTTCAACCAAACTTCAGAGAAGCCCTACATATCCAGGCAACGTTTAATTTCCAGTGCCCAGTTCTGTGGTTTGTCTATTTCTGTTTTTTTTCTCTTTCATATGCTTGTCTAAGTATCCTGTCTCGAGCCATCTTCGTTACTTTGAACAATGTCTGATTGCTTTTATTGAACTATCTATACTCATCGGATATCTTCCTAGTTCTCCGTATACTAAGTTGTTTGGCGTTTTCTTCCCTACCCCCATGTATCTTTTACATGCAAGTAAATGTATATTTTCCACTGCTGAATAACGAGTCAAACCCTAAACCTCTGCTGCGTACAGTAGCAGTGGCTTGACCTATGTATCAAGTAGCTTAATAAATATATTTACATCTAAGTGTCCTAAACTATACATTGTTTTCATTGTTTAGCCTATTTTCCCTTTCGCCCTTCCTGCATATTCTGAAAGTGAAATATCCATTGAGAGTTTTGTCGTAAGGGTGAAACCTAAGTCTTTGTAGCTGTTTACTACCTCAATTTCTCCCGCTTTTAGTTCCATTTTTCTAGTCTGCCTAGGTATCCTCCTTTTCTAAAGACTGTATTTTTTTGTTTTTTGAAGATTAACCTTTAGTCCAATGCGGTTCGAGGCTTCCTGTAGGTTCTTAATTTGTTTTGCAAGACCTGTTCTTGCTATTAAAGCTATGTCATCAGCGAACAGAAGTGAACATATTTCTGCCTTTCCGGGTAAGAATTGATATCCGCGTCTTCCTTTAGCTGTGACATTGCTTGCAACTTCTGTAGTTAGTAATGAAGAAATTGGGGGGGGGGGGGGCAGTAAGCACCCTTGTTTCTCTCCTGCGGGTCATTCAAAGAATTCTGTTTGTTCAGTTCCATGTCTTACACATGCTTGTACTGTATCATAAATAGCTTTTAGCATGTTCAGCATCTTCGTAGGTATTTTGTGTTTCTGTAGGATTTACCAAAGTTTTCTCTATTTACTGTATCAAACGTTTTTTGATAATCAATGACGGCTACATATAATTTGCTTCTTCTTCTGCCGTATAGGCAGTTATCATAGATGTTAGTGTGAAAATATGGTCTACTGTGGAGAAATCTTTCCTGAAGCCTGCCTGTTCTTTGCTAATTTTATTTTCCGCTTCTGCCCAATCATATAGTCTTCTATTTAATATTGCTGTGTAAATCTTGCTTATGATGCATAATAAGGATATTCCTCTATAGTTTCCTGGATTCTGTCTGTCTCCCTTCTTGTGTAGTGGTATGATCACCGCCCTTGACCATTCTATGGGGAAATAGCTATCTTGATATAACTTATTGAATAATTTCGTTAAGAATGGCACTATATTTTGTGCTATAGTTTTGGAAATTCAGGAGGGATTTCATCAATGCCTAGTGATTTGTCTTAAAAAAAAAATTTTCTGTAGCTGATCTTACTTCGTTTTCGGTTATCTCTTCGTCTAATTCTTGTTACGAATTTCGTTTACCAATTCTTCTTCTTGTGGTTCGTCTTCTCTATCGTTTAGTATTTCTGTGTCTTGTGGATTCAAGATGCTTTCGAAATGCACTTTCCAAAGAAACTCATTAACATAAATGTGGGTAACAAGCTCATTCTTTGGATAATTGATTTTCTTACACAGAGGACACAGTCTGTTCGATATCAAAGTGTTGTTTCGTCTTCCAGAGTCATTTCAACTGGCGCACCCCAGGGTACTGTTTTATCACCAGTGCTTTTTACTCTGTACACAAATGATTGTTCAGGAAGTGATTCTACTTTGTACATTAAATATTCAGATGACTCAGCACTTGTGGATCTTTCCAACTCTGATTCTGAGAATCCAAAAGCTGTACCACCCCTTTTTATCAAAGGTGCTGAAGTAGAACGTGTTGAATCATACAAATATTTAGGAACTTTTATAGATAATAAGCTGAATTTTAAATCCCATGTTGAGTATGTCCACAAAAAATGTCAAACCAGATTATATTGTCTTCGCAAGCTGCGATCATTTCATGTGAATACTGACATTCTTCGGACATTTATTCATGCTTCTTGGAATCTGTTCTAACTTTTCTCATTTATGTGTTGGTATGGTGGGTTGACTGTGAAGAGCAGAAATGTGCTTGAGAAAGTGGTGAACGTGGGAGGAAAAATCGTTGGTGAGAGACAAAAAAGTCTGAGTGAGCTATACAGGTGCCGTGTTGTTTGTAAAGCGAAGAAGATTACGTGTGACCAGACCCACGTTCTTGCAAATCAGTATGACCTTCTTCAGTCAGGACGAAGATATCGATCGGTTAAATGCAGAAGTGTCAGATTTAAACAAAGTTTTATTCCCCTGTCCATTGATTTCATGAACCGAGAAGATGTTTAATTGAAATCCAAATTCCTCTATATGAATGTATGTCATATGTGAGAAAATGGGTAATGTGGCTAAATTATTGTTTGTGTCAGTTTAGTGAGTGCTTGTTTTGCTTCTTTCTCTTTGATTTAACATTTTTTTTATCGTACCAGCTGTTTGTAGTCTTATATTTTCCTCCTACACTCGTGTCTACATCTCTTCCTATTTTTTTTTTCTGTTATTTGCTCCATTGTTTGTTTTGCCTCTTCCGATTGTATGAACTGGACATACTGTTGTTGTTTTGTGGGATCCCACTTTAATTTCTTCACGTAAGATTTATTGCCCTCGTTCTCGTGTGCGTTAGATAGTCTGCTTTGTAATTCCATGATAATAGGCATGTGCTGAGATTCAATTCTCTCTACTATCTGACACTTATTCACATTTTCTAACAGTTCAACAGAACATATGTAGTTATCTATAATACTGTTACTGCTTTTGGAGTAAAACGTGTATGCATCGTCGAACTTTCCCATGCACAGACCATTTAGTGGAGTTACATTAAACGTTATACAAAATTCTATTAGTTTCTTGCCAAAACCATTTGTGTGGGTATCTTTAGACCTACGTGCATCCACGTCCAGCTCTCTTCCTGTAATGTCATTTTCATCATCGATGCTCAAGCTCCATTCCCCGATACGAGCATTGAGATCTCATCCAGTGATGTAATGGAAGTTATTTCCTTGTTCTCTTTGTGCAAATATGTATTGTTCAATTAGTTCCAATGTGCATGAGTAATCTTTGTCATAATGATATCGGCTATCTACTGGATGTACATATGCACCTATGAACAAAATGTCTTTTTCACAATGCAATAGATTTTTCATTAACTTCACACAGAGTACATTTTCCATGTCAGTATTATCAGTTGGACATATTCAGATAACTCTTTTTTATCAGCAATATTGTTCCCCCTGAAGGTCCTTCCGTTCTATTAAATTTGACTGCTGGACAATGTAATTGCAGAAAGTCCTGGAATTTTATTTCGAAATCGAAAAATTTAGAAGTAAATGTTTCTGCTAAAAAAAAAACACAAATCAAAAGATGTGGTAAATTCTAAAAGGTCTGGTTCTGTTAATTTATCTAATAATCCCCCACCCCCCCTCCCCACATTCCAACATGCAAAGATAGGTTTCTTTTTTCCACTCTGGTCTTCCTTTCTTCTTTCATTCCCACTCTCTCCCTCTCTCGTTCCCACACTCATGTCGTATTCTGGTGACTTTTCATTGCTCTCTTGAGTTCGTTAATCTGTGGTCCTTGTGTACGGCCGTGGCCTACCCTTCATTTCTTACTTTTTCCTTCCTTCGTAGTTGGATTCGTGCGTGGGGCTGCTGGTTGTGTTTTACCGTGTGCCTTCGTGCTACTGGTGTGTGAGCGTAAAGCTTTGTTTGCTGTGCGTTGTCCTCCCTTCTCTCCCTCCTTCCCAGCAGCTCTACCCCCCTCCTCGCTATCCGTCAACACACTGTTTCGTCCCGAGTTGTTTGCCGCGAGCCGAGCGTTCTAGTGTTGGGAACATCCGCTTTGTCTCTCTCTCTCCCTCCCCCCCCCCCCCCCCCCCCCTTGTCCTCCCTCTCCCTTTCCCCATCTACAAGGCTAACTCTGTCTTGACCTTGTTTGCTACGTGTGACCGTTTGTCTGTCGTACCGCGAGCATGATGTTGTGTCAATCGCTGCTTCGTCTGCTGCCGCGCGTGCGGTGTTTGTGCCAGACCTCGACCCCGGTGGGTTCCAGAGGGACTTTGACTGGTCCTTGGGTTTGTTTTGGATTTTCGGTGTGTGTGTGTGTGTGTGTGTGCCGTGACCTGGGTCAGCACATGGTTACTGTCTGAATGTGGCAGCGGGCTGACACGTGTTTCTGTGTTGTGCGTTTCATCCATACCTTCATTCTTGCTGTCCTCAGATACCCCCCCCCCCCCTCTCCCATTTCCCCTCTCCTTTTCTTCTCCCGCCACTGGCACATCTCTATTGCCCTCGGCTCTATCTCTCTGTTTTTTTGTGGGGTTCCCCAGAGGTTCCAGTACCGTATCCCAATCAACCCCTGATCTCCCTCCTTTCTCTCCTTCTCCTCTCTCCCCCATGCCATCAGATTTTCACTCTCACATACACTCCCTTCCCCTGCCTCTCTCTCTCTCTCTCTCTCTCTCTCTCTCTCTCTCTCTCTCTTTCACCACTTTCATCCCCACTGTCACTCCTGCTGTCGCTCATCATCTCTGTAATCTGCTCAGTTGCTTTCTTTCTTTCTCTCTACCTTTCTTCATTCCACTCTTCCTCTCTTCTCAACTCATTTACCCTTCCCCTCTCCCTTTGCGCTCTCTCTCTCTCTCTCTCTCTCTCTCTCTCTCTCTCTCTCTCTCTCTCTCTCTCTCTCTCTCTCTCTCTCTCTCTCATCCCACACTTTCACGTTCCATTCTTCCATCATAGTCTCTGTAGCTCCATCCTTCGTGACTGTCAGACACTGTTCCTCTGTTGTCTATTTGCCACTTGAAGCCTTGCTGTGGCGTATCTATGCCCGTTCCTGCCGTCATATCTCTAGGTCCGCTCTGCTGGTGGATTGGGCTGCTCACTCACGTACAACTTCCCTCCGACGAAGTCGCCGGACTTGCCCATCTCCCTCAGCTCTCGTAATTGCGCTGTCTGGCGCCTCGTCCGGTCCTGGCTCACCGTGATCCCTTCTGCTTTCATGGCTTCCCTGGCCTCCCGGTTCCTCAGTACCCGCATGGTGTCCCCCCATCGTAACATTTTGGCTATCACAGGCCTAGGCGTTTGTTTGATGGGTTATACCTTCCCGGTGGCAGTTCCCAGTCCCCTGCTCTTCCAGACCGATCACACCATTCCTGACAATCGCTCCCGGTCGGAAAGCCACTGCGGTCACGTCCAGAGCACTGACCATGGTTGGTGCTAACGTCCAAAACACCACGAAACACAACAGTATCTCTCTTTCACCCCTGCAACCTTTGACCCCCCTCCCCCCCCCCCCCCCCCCCCCCCCGGCTCCAAAAAAGTCCGATTCTGGCCCTCCACTCGCACAGATCTATCATTCTACAGTTCTCACAGCTACAGACACTTTTACAAACACTTCTGCGAATTATTATCACCACAGGGACGATACTTAAAGCACTGTAACCCGCCGAACAACACACGTTTGACCGGAGCTCATCCCGCCCGATGTTCACTGCTCGCCATCTTGTTGCGAATTCGTGAGGAGAGAGAGAGAGAGAGAGAGGAGAGAGAGAGAGAGAAAGAGAGATGTGTGTGTGTGTGTGGGGGGGGGGGGGGGGGGCGAGCGCGCAAACCGGTTTTGCTGTTGTATTGCTATGTAGTGTAATATGTGCTTCAGTTTAACGTCTTTTCACTGTCTGACGGGATATGTTTGATGAAGTAAGGATTGTGACCTTGATAACCTGATACATGAAAGGTTCCTTAGAACATCAGGTTGCCAGGTGATGTCATACATGTCGTCCTACTCAAAGCGACAGCGAAATTAATTGTTTATCAATGCAAGCTCTGGAAACAGTTGTAAAATGGAGAAAGTGTGGCCCACATACAATTCTGTTTGTCAAAAGTATAATGTTCGGTTGTCTAGCATACACATGCATAGAGTTAAGTATTTTCCGATTTGTTTACTGACGAAACTGTTGAGAGTTATTGGGTACTCATTGCTGGATTATGTCGAATGTGTTAGCATGTTTAGGGATGGGAAAAGATAGGGCGTTTGTCTGTCCCATCCTATTACCATGATGTTAGAGTTCTCATTGCGTCCTAGAATATGAATTTCCTACACATTTTAACCCTTGCATGGTCAGAACCACAGATTTTGGCCAGCATTTTGCATTTCTGCTCCACCCTCTATTCCATTTGGCCTAAAACATTGCCCGGAATGGTACTTACTGAACAACATTAAAATCGCACCGGTTTGATTTGCCGATTTCCCATTTGGAAGAAATGTGTATTTGGATTTGGTATGTTAACACAAATTTTAAGAGACACATATTCACACTGCCTCGGTTTCTCCGCGCTTGCTGACGTTCGTGTGACGCCTACGTGCAACTCGCCCCAAAACACTGTTTTGCCACTGGGGCCGGGACTGAACGTAGCACATCTCTCTCTCTCTCTCTCTCTCTCTCTCTCTCTCTCTCTCTCTCTCTGTGTGTGTGTGTGTGTGTGTGTGTGTGTGTGACCAGGCGAGGTGGTGCGAAAACAATGCCCGCGACTGTCTATGAAAGAACGCGAGCGAGCCATTTGAATGTTGATGGGCGGCATGTCATGGAGACAGCCAGCCAGACAACTGAACTGCAGTCACTCAACAATTGTAAGGCTATCACAACGTTTAGCAGCAACTGGTTCCACCACTGATCGGCGTCGAACGGGCCAACCTCGTGATACCACACCAGCGCAAGATCGATACATTCGTAATCGATTCCTTACAGCAGCAGCAGAAACATGTCGCCAGGTGGGTTGGTCGACGTCGTTTGCAAGAATCAGGGCTCAATGCAAGACGCCCTCATGCTGGCCCAGTCTCACCGGTAGACACCGTCAGCAAACGCCTGCAGTGGGCCAACCAGCACCTGCCATGGACACGACGTCAGTGGAGAGCTGTGCTGTTCTCTTGACAAAAAGGTCGCTTCGCGTTCTCTCATGCCGACGAGAGAATGAGGGTCTGGAGGCGTGTCGGAGAACGCTACGCCAACTGCTGCGTGTTTGAAGCCGATAGATGGGGAGGGGGCAGTCTGATGGTTTGGGGGGGGGGGGGGGGGGGGGGGGGGGGAGGGGCTTTTAGTCATGCCTACTGAACACCGCTGTACTTTTTTGACAACCATGTGAATGCCAACACGTACCAGCAGGTGCTGCAGAATCACGTCGTTCCACTGTTGGGCCAGCACCCGGAGTTGCAGTTCTCCCAGCATGATCATGCACGACCCCCACACCGCAAGAGCCACCACGGCGTTTTCTCCAGGCGAGCAACATTGCCGAGTTGCCCTGGCCATCTCTGTCCCCTGACATGGCTCCCACTGAACACGTCTGGGGTGAGCTGGGGGCGTCGTGTGGCCCGTGGAAGACGTCCACAGACTCTCCATCATTTGAGGCGCGCACTGACCCAGGAGCAGGATGGACTATCACAGGCGTTCTTGCACAACCTTGTCTACTCCATGAGGACGCGCTGCCAAGCGTGCACGGGGGCAAATGGCGGACACACTCGGTACTAAAGCTTACGGGCGGACATGCTGGACGCCGTGTACTTTTTGACACGGACCCTAGTGAAGTCGCCAGCTAATTTCAGACGAATTCGGCAATTCTTGTCCAGACCAGACATTTTGTTGAATTGAAAACTGGATGCGTAATCAAATGTGCTTACTTTCGTTAAACATTTCTGTACTACCAACGTTGTCTGGGTCTTTTGGCAAGCGGTGCGTTTTTTGATGTTGTTCAGCATATAAACAAGCAAACAAACAAACAAGGCACAAAACGCTGGATTTGCTATTCATCTTTCTCCATCTAGGGCAGGTATTTCTAAATAACTAGAAAACAAACTACTGTAACAGATTGGGTATGTTTTAAAACATGACTGTGCATATAATTCATCTCAGCTAACGCCCATCTTGCGCTGAAGGGAATGAAGAAAAGTTATTGCTCGTTCATGTTCGTTGTCCTGAGTGGTTTCTATCTTGCCCGAAGAAGACCTGAGAGGCCGTGTTTTGTCTTGTGATTTGTTTGTCTACGTTTTCTTGGTGGTACGCTATTAATTACATTCAAAATTTGTTTAAATGTATAGGTCAACAGCTCAACCATCATCATCATCATCATCATCATCATCATCATCATCATCATCATCATCTTTGTCAGCAGCAATAGTAACTGCAGCGGCAGCAGCAGGATCAACAAGGGTATTATCAGCCCCAGCAGCTTTAGCCAGAGTTCAAGATGATCCTGGAAGCAATTCTGGCCCAGGTGGGGAACGCTGGACGCTTCCAGGTGATGTTCGCTTCCATTGTGTACACCATGGACATCATCATAGTGTGGAGCTTACTTCAGGTCTGTCTGTCTGTCTGTCTGTCTGTCTGTCTGTCTGTCTGTCTCTCTCTCTCTCTCTCTCTCTCTCTCTGGCCTTCTTCTTCTTCCTCCTCCTCCTCCTCTTCTTCTTCTTCTTCTTCTTCTTCTTCTTCTTCTTCTTCTTCTCTCTATCTCATTGCACGCGCTTTTGTGTGTGTGTGTGTGTGTGTGTGTGTGTGTGTGTGTGTGTGTGTGTGTGTGTGTGTTTTGTTGTTGTTGTTGTTGTTGTTGTCTTCAATTAACGTCTTTCCACATTAAGTGACATTAGACGAAGGGAAAGGATTTGGAGAGGGGGAGCATGAGGAGGAAGTGGGTGGGTGGGTTATCTTGCAATCATGCACACACACACACACACACACACACACACACGCACACACACACACACACACACACACACACACACACAAAAGTCTTTACGACACAATGAAAAAAAATGGAAAAGCCAACTCTAAATAGCTATTTGAATCATAGCACAAACGATAACAAATGTTCCATAGGACTGCGTAGTAAACAGTTCGCAAAATCAAACAACAAACTAAAATTCTCAAGGATACTGTCAAGATAACTTTCTTAAATAGCGGTAAAATAGGTCTCGGTCTCTGGCATTCCAGAAGAATGTGTTGGTTTGAAATTTGTTCACCTTAGAGACATTTCACATTCTTGGTGAATTTTGTTTTGAAGGCATTAAGCTTTATCCTATAAGACAGCGAAGTAATGTGTCTACATTTGAAACTGTTGCCATAATTCACAGCTATTTTGTTTGTTGAACCAACCGAATTCAGTAAGAGACCGGAGAATTTCTCCTTCCTATGGAGAGATTTGGAAACTTTGTTCCACGATGCTTGCTCGGGCAAATGATACCCTTCTGTTACGGATAAAGGGATGCTTATTTCTATAGATTCCCTGTCTTGCCTTGCACTTTTTTTTTTTGCGGCTCTGTCAGCACAATCGTTTGAATATAATCCAACATGTGAAGGAACCCAACACAAGGTGATATTGGTCCCCCTTAAAAACTAAAATGTTAATCATTTGATTGATTTCTATGATAATTTTGGATTTTTTCTTGTAATCAAATGAACGTAAAGCATACAGTACGGACTGAGAATCGACGCAGAATAAAATTTGAAAAATGTTCAACGGAAGATCAACTATGTAATTAAGAGCCATAAGTATAGCAACGAGTTCGGCGGTAAATATTGATCGATTTTTACCAATGAAGTATGACTTGTCTGTTTTTAAAGCTGGTATAACAAAGCCTGAACCAGCACGGTGATCATCTAAGAGTGAGCCGTCTGTGTATACCTTTAAATGATTTGGGCATTTATTTTCTAGGTAAAATCGGACTTCACTTTGCATAATATTTGGATTCTCATTCTTCTTCACATCAGTGTAATTGATATCAAAGTGTGGTTTATTCATCTCCCAGTTAGGGTCAGGAGAAACTACTTGCTGTGCATCAATACACGGTGGATTTATTTCCGACTCTTTAAGTAAGTCTGATACATATGAGCCAGTTGGCTTTAATGAAGATATCTGTCTGGCCCGTTTAGGAAAATATATTTCTGACTTTATTTGTACTTCTTCCGAGGCAAAGTTGTCGGGGGTGTTGAGGTTCTAAGAACGTACTTTGCACATGTGTGTGTGTGTGTGTGTGTGTGTGTGTGTGTGTGTGTGTGTGTGTGTGTGTGTGTGTGTGTGTATGTTCGCGCTCGAGCGCGCGCTAGTGCTTGTGTGTGTGTGTGTGTGTGTGTGTGTGTGTGTGTGTGTGTGTGTGTGTGTGTGTGTGTGTGTGGAATCGATTTATCTGCTGATTTATCGGTTAGTTGTCTTGCTTTTAGCTAGAGATATTTTACGTGGTGGTAGTGGGTGGTGATTATATTAGTCATGTTTTTTTTTCATTCATGCCTTTTATTCAGTATGTGCAATCATCCGCTGATTCATGTACTTACTCTGACCTACTGCTTTTATCTGCTCGTCTTTCTTAAACCTCGTAGATGGCCATAGTGTGGGGCTACCCCCAGATGGTGGTGTGTGGACCCTTCCTCTCTGGACTCCATGGACAACGTCACCCTCACCAACCTCACCCTCCAAAACTGTTCCCCATCCCCCCTCTCCAATTCCTCCTCATCTTCGTCTGGCGTTGAAAGCAGCATCCCTGATGTCCATGGCAAGAACGATACCTATGACGTGACCGCGTCCTCCGAGTCGGCCTCGCCAGCTTGTGTGCGTTACTATGATCCTGCGCTGGTGACTTTTGTTAGTGAGGTACATAGCCAAGTTGCTCTTGTGGTTGTTGTTGTTTGTTGTTTTATCGTCGTCGTCGTCGTTGGTGTCGGCGTTACTGATGCTATTGCGTTTGTGTTACTGTTGCTGCTGTTGCCTCTGTTGTTTCGTTGCTGTTGATTTTGTTCTTGTTGCTGGTGTTGCTGTCGACACATTTGAAGGAACTGTACCCGATCAAAATACAACCCAAACGTCTTAAATTATATATAATGAGGCTGCAAACAGCAAGCGTGTATGAAGCAATGTTCCTTCGATACTGGTTGTTGTAGAGGTGCAGAACAAGCTGAAGCATAGCCCAGGGACTAATGCATGAACTGAGCTTTTTTTTTTAAACACTACAAAAAAATGTTGATCAGTCCAATGGAAACGGCATCGTATTACTCCCCTGGCCATGTATCTATCCATTTTTTGGAGGGCTGGTTATCATTTTCAAGAGAATGAAGGCCAATGCTTGGAGTTTTCCTTCGCAGAAGGTAATTTGTGTACAGTGCTGCATCACCCTATACGAGTTACATGTAGACCTCGACCGCAGCTTGTACCAAACACTGACAAAGCCGGAGTCCACGACTGCAGTTAATGTGAATGTTACACCGTCTGCTTGCAGTGGGATCTGGTATGTGAGCGGAGGCACATCAAGGCGCTGATCAACTCGGTGCAGATGGCGGGAGTGCTGGTGGGCGCCGTCATCAGTGGTCAGTCCTCGGACACCGTGGGTCGCCGCCTGACCTGTTACCTCACCATGCTGCTGCACGCAGTGACCTGTCTACTGGCTGGACTGTCCACCACCTGGCAGATGTTCCTTGCTTTCAGGTGGGTGGAGAGGTCGTCACGTGTTAATGCTGTTGCAGAGTAATGCAAAATCCTGGTTACAGTCCCAGAAACTAAATAGCAGCTACCATCGTATAGGAGAAACCCTGGAAGCAGCGGACCACTTCAGGCACTTTTTTTTTCTGTTTTCAGCAAATCAAGGTTCAACCATCCCACCTTGACAAGTTTCAGCATCATCAGAAAACAAACAAACAAACAACAACAACAACAACAACAACAACAACAACAAACAGCAGCAGCAGCATAGCAGCACACTACAACCAACAACCCAGTCAGCTTCTAACTGAAGATAGACATTGTCTTATCACCGATGCTATCCAGCCTGCAACAGACCAAACCATTATTGTTGTCGGTAGGGGGCTCAGTAGTTGGTGTCCGGCGTATGTGGGATCAGAACAGGTACCATTGAACACCACCGAAGTCACTCAGCTGCAGTGCAATATCCCCTCCGGTGGGTTACCTCTTGACGACTTGACATTGACGGCTCCCTGTGGATTGCCGGTGCCGCGGACAGCAGCAGGATGGGCCGGGGCTGTGTTTGGGGGGGGGGGGGGGGGGGGGAGGGGGGGGAGGTCAAAATGAGCTGCGTGAGTGCAGTGCCACTGAGGTGGCACAGAAGATGGGACAGCACACAAACAATGTGTGAACAGCATGTATACACCTATCATCTATCACCTGTCCCGGAGTCTTGAAGACAGGGCGCCACAGAAGACTTCGCAACTAGCTTCCTCCATTGTTCCCGGTTCACACACGCTCTTAGACAGTTGCTGGATGAGTCCAGTCCGTTCACGTGTGTTGTGTTCCCATCCCTTTCTCTGCCTTTTCCTCTCCTGCTTCCTCGCACTGTTCCTTGTTCAATGGTTTGTGCGATTCCTGATGATCTTAATACATGGTCACAACTTCTCATTTTCCTTCGTTTCACATGGACAACAAGGTCTTCGTATGGTTCAATAGCTTGCCTTACTCTCCTCTGGACCTCCAAGTCGGTTAATGTGGTCTTTGTATCAGACGCTAAGGATCTTGTGGAAAGAGAGTTCATCTGTAATGCCTGAATCATTTTCACAAGTTCAGCTGTCAGAGTCCACATCTCACAGACATAGAAAAACATGGCCAAGACCAGGGAGCCTATCAGTCTGATTTTGGAACTGATTATGATGTTTCTGTCATCCCAGATGGGTATTAGTCTGGCTAGCGATGCTGTCGTTTGTGCAACTCTGGAGAGCACTTCAGGTATTGCTCTCGCATCTGAATTAATTGCCACAAGCCACTTGAATTTCTGAAATGTCTCTAGGTTTTCTCCCTTGATGGCGACGTTAGCGCTGATGCCGTTGATTTTGTTGGTCATACGTTTTGTCTGTTATATCCATGCCGAATGCATCGGAACATTTGTCAAGGTGCTCTGCCGGGTTGCCTAGTTCCTGCTCTTCTCCTGCTAGCCCGTCGACGTCATCAGCAAAGCGTAGGTTCGTTAGCTTCGTGTCACCAAGGCTTGAGCCTTGATATCCTTCCAGTGAGTCAGTCATAATCCTCACCCGGTAATTGTTGAAAAGAGTGGGTAAGAGTAAACGGCCTTGCCTCACTCCAACAGTTGTCTTGAACCAGTCTCCTGTGGTGCCATTGAGGAAGACTGCGCTGGTGGGCTTATCGTAGAGACATTCTAGGTCCTGTATCAGGTTGGCGTTGATATTGTACAGTCCTATGGGCGCCCATAAGTACGCATACTGCATCGTGTCGAAGGCTTCTTTTGAAATCCACATACATGTGGTACAGGTCCTGCTGGTGCTGATGATATCTCTCACACATTATCCTCAGGTTAAACATCTGTTCAGTGTATTGCGACCTGGTCTAAATCCTGCCTGTTCTTCAGGCAGAACATCTATGTTTGTGGCTTCATCTGTTCTCAAGGATCACCTTACTCGGGTGACTGATCAGACTGATAATTCGGTTTTTTTTGGCAAAGTTGTAAATTGTCTTTCTTGGGGAGAGTGATGATCGGCAATCGGGTCCGTGGAGTTGCCCACTCACCAGTTTGCCAGATCTTGTTACAAATTACTTTTAAGGGCACTGATCATGTCATCTCCTCCTTCCATCACTAGCTCTGCTGGTACTGCCCCGTCGCTGATTTTCCCAGTTTCAAGGACTTCACTGCTGCTTCTACTTCTTCACGCCGTATGGAGAAGTTGTCACCGTCTGTTAATTGGAGGACGTGCAGGACTTGTGGGTCTCCTGTTATGATGAATGTATATCATTCGGAGCAGTATTCTGTCCAAAAGTTAAGAACGGCCTGGGTCTTCTGTGGGACACTTCCCTGATCTGCGGTGTATGGTGGGAACTCGTCCTCGCTTGTCAGGTCTTTTACAAGGTGGTATGCCTTCCCACTTTCGCTTTTATATAGGTTGTCCTCAATGTCCTGCTACTGCTGCTCTGTCTGTGCCCTCTTTGTTTTCTTCATATTCATCTGTATCTTCATTTCATTTGTATCTCCCTTGTAAATGCTCTAGATTGTATAGCTCCATCTGCTTCATTTTTTCTTGTTCATCAGTTCTCTTGTCACAATACTAAAAAAAAAAAAAAGACTAATGTGATCGAACGCTTTTTGACAGGACGATGGTTGCCGACGATTTCACTGGCAGTTTTGGTCACCCGCAATGTTGAAGGCATTTTCAAGTGTCTCGAAGTCTGTATCCTCTTCCACATTAAGGCTGGAGAGTGCTTTAGATTTCCTGCCTATCAAGGCCTCAAAGGCCTCTGCTACTTCTGGGTCCTTCAGCTTTTTTAGGTCAAACTTGAGCCTGGTGTGCTTCCGTTTGCTGGTTGTCTTCAGGCATTGTTGGAAAGTCATCATCAGCAAGTTATGATCACTTATTTATCAGCCCCTGGGAAGCTGCGCGTCTTGGCAATGCTCACGCTCAACTGAAGTGTCTACACCATGATGTAATCAATCTTGTTATGGCATTGCCCATTTGGGCTGTGTTATGTCCACCTTTTTATGCTTTGCGGCGTCCCAAAATGGTTGCCATTATAATGCTATTGAAACTGGCACACTCTAGTAGTCGGAGGCCTCTGCCATTCGCCTCGCTTTTTGCAAAATCTCCCTTATGTGCCGTTCTAGTTCTAAAAGCCTCTTCTCCTATCTTGTCGTTCCAGTCTCCTTGTAGTTGTAGGTTTTCTTTCTTGGGAATTCGATCTACGACTTCCTGCAGTTGGTCATAGAGTCGTCTACATCGTCATCATTGTACTCTGAA
Source organism: Conus betulinus (assembly GCA_016801955.1). NCBI lineage: Eukaryota > Metazoa > Mollusca > Gastropoda > Neogastropoda > Conidae > Conus > Conus betulinus. The sequence continues at coordinate 152,889 of JADBJO010005394.1, forward strand.
GATAGGGCGTACGCGTGTATCATGGTGATGTTAAAGTGGACTGCCCTTAGTCGTATTGTGACGAGCCCACTTGAATGTGGCTGCCACCCAGTACAACGTTGACAGTGTCTTTGGCCACGAGAATACTTACCTGCACCACATCTATGTCTGTCTTCTCTTCCACTGAAGTACAAATTGTGGGCTTCGTAGCTGGCTGTTTTTCCCACGTTCTTCCATCGTACTTCGCAATATTCCTAGGATGTCCCAGCAGTAGCTTTCCATCTCATGCGTGAGTTCCTTCTATCATTCTGTTTATTTCAACGTTCTCATAGCCCATATGCCGATGAAAATCTAATTTCTGGCACGAATTCTGTTCTTGGCGTACCAGTCGCATACTTGCCACCTCCGCCCCGGTACACAGTGGAAGGGAAGGCCTTTGATGACCCGGGGGACGACTACTCTGGCATGAACTGAATGCTGTTTTCATATCCATGTGGTGTGTCTTGGGCAATTGGCACCAGGCAGAGCCCATCCCTCTCCAGGTTTGACCACGGCCAATGTTCTCTAACTCAGAAACTCGGCGTGGTCGCGGACACCAAATAGCAATTAGGCTGGGTGGTGGCCCTTTTGCCCTGGCAGTTGACTCATTAAGGAGTTCCACTGCCCAGTGATGCCGTGTCAACATCACCCATTCACGTGGTTTCGCCCGCCTGCTGAAGCGGTGTACAAGGGTGTGGTGCTTGTAGCTAGCATGTGAGAGCCCCTACATCCTAGCATGTATGTACAACAGTCCTGAATTGGATGCTAAGATGCCTGGCCAGGTAGTTAGTTGAGTGACAAAGACATTTCCTGAGCAACACACTTCCAAACGTCCATGTTGTTTCCAGGTTTTGTGTGTGGGTCCATCGGGTCCTATCTGGTCCTGCACTACGTGTACATGTTCGAGTTCGTCAGTCACACCTGGAGACCTTACCTGGCCAGCCTTCCTGCCTGGCACGTTGGTGCCGGCCTGATGTGTCTGACGGCCTGGCAGGTGCCCCACTGGCGATACCTGCACTACATCTGCGCTGCCCTGTCCCTGCCCCTGTGCTGGGATGGTTGTGAGTGTCTGTTACATGTTGTTTTTTTTTTTCTCATGTGTCTTGACACCTACTTTTCTGACCCATATCGCAGCATTTTAACACAGTCACTACACACAAGCACAAAGGCATTCTCAAGAAGAACAGTAATATTCCAACCTTAACACGTGATTGTGTTTACGTTAATCAGAGAATATCTGCAAACTACTGGTCTGGATGGGAATGCATGTAAGTTTGAACATTTTGAATATGACACTATGACATAAAAAAAAATATCAACATGTGAACTATGTATGCGTGTAAGTGAGTTTGTGTATGCGAGCATGCGCATGTGTGTGTGTGTGTGTATGTGTGTGTGTGTGTGTGTGTGTGTGTGTGTGTGTGTGTGTGTGTGTGTGTGTGTGTGTGTGATTTTTTTTTCAAGTATCAGCAAACACCTGAAAGACAGTGAAGAAAAAGACGATGAAAAGTATGATAATGACAATATAGACAAAGACGAACTGAAATACTAACAGCAAGACGGAAAGGAAGAGGATTCAACGTGAACCGGTCAACTGACAATAGGCCTGGGTGAGTGGAAATAATAGCGCATTATTCAACTAAGGCAAAAAAAAAAAAAAAAAAAAAAAAAAAAAAAAAAAAAAAAAATTCTCCTCTAAAGTTTGGACCAGATCGTTTGACCTTCTCGACGCCATGACTACTCCATGACCTGTTTAGATAAACGTAGTTGATTCGATTCATGTTATATGTTACTGCATCTGATCAGACTTTCCCATGGGAGCAGATCTGTACTTCTTCATGACGAGACTTAGCCTCTACCAGCACACGAGCCTCAATCATCAAAACTGTGAACTTTTCAGTGGAGATGAAGGTACCATGCTTTGCTGCGGCCTTACAATTGCAGAGGGAGTAACTGGTTAGTTGTCAATGCCATTAGATTGTTTGAGGTCGAACGAAGATTGTGGGGGGGGGAAGGGGTGAGATAATTGAAGTCCTGTTTCCCAGGATATGCCCATAGAACAGTATATGTCGCCAGTATCAATGGGAGATTTTG
>JADBJO010005394.1:160000-163319 GCA_016801955.1 Conus betulinus
GTGCTGCTGTTCGGACGCTGTCGGTTCCGTTATTACATGGTGGTGATTGTTTGTCCTGCCTTCTCTTCCCACCCATCTCCTGCCCGAGCTAGTGAGCACTTTTCCAGGGTGAGCTCTACCGTGTCCTGGTGTTGTATGTGTGCAACGAACGAACACAGACAAGAATGAAAATAAAGAAAATAGTGAAAATGAAAAAAAAAAGTGAAAAATAAAATGGAAATAAAACATTTTGAAAAAAAAAATGAAAGAAAAAAAAAGAAAAGAAAAACGGTTAATAAAAGATTCAATGTTTGTTTATAGGAAACATTTGTTGTTGTTTGTCCATCGAGACGACTAAGACCATCTAGGCATCCTGGGATCGGGGGTGAGTGCGTAAGCAAACATTTCAACTCATGCTCAAGAGTAAGCTTACTAAAGGGGCGCGATGAATGTTATGTTGTGCTAAGAGGTTTATCACTCAGCTCTTCTGTTCACAACCCAGGCAACGTAGGCAAAAAGGGATGTTTCATTCTCGTCTGTAGTACTTACACTTTCAAACGCACGCAAAAAAAAAAAATGTCCTCCTTTTCATTACTCTTTACTTAGATTTTCGCCAATCACTTTTGTACGACGCGTTCTTCCCATTTCTCCTATTTATGTCTATTTATGTGTCTGTCGTGGAAGACACGTGAATTACGATTTGCTCCCCTAGGTGATAAACATGTGTCAGAACTGAAGGTGGTGTGATACTGACCTCAGGAGAGCTAACGCAGCCTGGCCTGGTGTGGTTTGCCCGCACAGTCTCCTGGAAGCCACGACAGGCGAGTCCAGATCGAAGGAACAGAGGATTCTGTGCAAAAGACAAAGGATGTGGCGGTTCCCACCTGCGGAAGTGGTTTACAACGCCAACGCTTCCTTCCCCCCCCCCCCCCCCCCCCCCCCTTCTTCACCTCCTCCCACCATACATTATTCTCCCCTAGTTTTGTGTCCCGTTTTCTAAATATTTGCTTCGATGCTCTTTATAATGATGGGAGAATGGCAAGCCTTGGTTTTGTTTGTACCTCCTTCCTCAGCTTAATCTCTTCCCTCTTCTCCTTAATAGTTCGTTCCGTATATAATTACTGACGACTCGCGGGACAACTCGTGACAAGATCACCATGGTACCAGCGCTGTCCTACGTAGCCTAGAGTAGCAGGTGTGGTCTAAATCCTTCAGGAAGTCCAATGATTTTTCAGTAAGAATCGTTTTAGTGCCTATTTCTTTGTATGACTTTGTAGTTGTAGTGTGCGTGTTAGTGCGTTAGATTTTTTTTTTTTTGGTTGTTTTTTCGAATCGTTATTTGGACTACTTGCATTGGTTTTTCAAGGCAGCCAATGCTCTCTTTCCAGCTGAGAAGAAATAGAGGCATTAAATGTAGCTACGAAACAGATTTTTTACTCAGGCCTATACACTTTGAAGTCGGCTCTGAGTGAATCCATTCTTTTCAGGTTATCTCGGAATTTCTCAGATTGAGTTTAGGATGCAGAGGGGCTGAAAGGAAGGTCAATTTGTACCAAAAGTTTACAGGTGAGCTCTGCTGTTTAACGTCCCGGCTAAGAGAGTAATCATTACGTGGATCTTAGATATGCGCACGCACGCACACACGGACCTTCACTCCTTCATGTCTCTTCTCCCACGCCCCATCCCATTTCCATCCCACATTTTTTCTCACTGACGAAACTTTCTACCCGGCCAATGGTGCCGAAACACAAATTACCCTCAAGTCATGCTCAGTTTCCACGACCTCCCTTTTTATGTCACAGGGAATCATTTCCATATTTCAACCTCAAATCCAAGAACAAAAGTCGACCTTATACCTAATCTGCCTGCAGGTAAGCAGAGGTCTTTCTCTCTGTTTGATCCCCAACACTAACTCTTATACCTGACCCGACTTTTCAACTTTCAGATTCGGGAGGCGGCGGGTCTGCTGTCTGTACTTTCTACTGGCTTCGATGACAGGGTATGGGATTCTCATTGCTGATCGCACAGGTATGTCTTCGTTAGGTTTGTACCGTGTGTCATCAGTTTGTTGTGAATTCTCCAGGAAGAAACCATATTCAAGAACTATCCACTGTTCTAACCGAATCCTGGTCCACAGCTAATTAAGTGATGTACTATCTGTAACAATGGTGTCATGCAGGCACCTCGACATTTCATATCGCCGTCAAGATTGGAAATCCGCTTTGTTTTCTTTTCTGTTTTTATGACCATAACTTATGCCCATATATCTGTCATAAAAAGTGGACGTTATTAGATAAACTTCATATATATATATATATATATATATATATATATATATCTATATATATATAAGTCCACATGCCCATGCCTGTTTTTGATCCACTTCATTTTCTTTTCACATTTTCGGCTTCTCAGCTTCATCAGAAATCTGCACATTCGAAAAAAAAATATAAAAAGAAAACAATAAGTTGTCACACCATTGGCGCTCCCCATCCATTTTACACTTTTACATTTTTGTACTCACGGTTCTTATAGAACAGGGAGTACTTTAGAATGGCAATGAAGAAATGCTGTGTGTGTGTGTGTGTGTGTGTGTGTGTGTGTGTGTGTGGTGTGTGTGTGTGTGTGTGTGTGCGCGTCCGTCCGTCCGTCCATGGTCAAAATGTGTTCCACTCGCTCCAGACAAAACTACTGGCCGATCTTTCTGAAAATGTGTAGGTATGTTCATTATGGGTCATGGATGATGCTCGATGTTTTAATTTACCGTTACAGCCGTTACTAACGGCTGTAACGGCCTGTAATGGTTTTTCTTCTTGATGGAATATCTCAGAAAGTACTTGGCCGATGTAATAGCTACTGGACTAAACAGACTGGACTAAACTCACGGTGTGTGCGTAGCTTTCGTCGGCAATCCGGCAGACTTCTTCAGCGCAACTGCTGGGTTGAGAACTGGATTCAGAGCGCACCGCCGTGAGAGAACTCACGACAATGCGACTGAATGAGTGAGGAGGAGTACACTGATGGCAGGTTGTGTCGGCCCCGGTCTCAGTTAAGGGAGGGGTTCCTGGCGGCGATGTGGACTGCCTCCTTCACTCCCCTCTGGAACCATCTTGCTTCTCTGTCGAGCACTTGCCCGTTGTCCTTTTCAAATTGATGTTGGGTGTGGATCGGATGTTTGTGTTCCTTTAGTCCTCTTATGCAGGTTGCACTCAGTTTCACCAATGTAACTATGGTCACAGTTGATGGAACGTGCCCTCTCGAAGAGGTTTGACGTTCAGTGGAGGGGTGGGGTATGATTTTCTTGACCCCCCCCCCCCCCCCCACCCCCCCCCCAGGATAT
>JADBJO010005395.1:5000-7500 GCA_016801955.1 Conus betulinus
TCTCTCTCTCCTCCTCCCCCTCCTCTCTCTCTCTCTCCTCCATCTCCTGCTCTGTCTCGTCTCTCGTCTCTCCTTTCTCCTCCTCCTCCTGTCATTTTGCCTGGTCTCATGTGTCCTGCTCCTCTCTCTCTACCTCGCGTCTCCTTTCTCCGCTCTCCTTCTCCCATCTGATCTCTCTCTCCATCTTGGCTGTCTGTCCACTCTTGGGGTCTCTCTCACCCATCCTTCATCTGTCTCTTGCTCTGCTCTGTCTCCTCCCTTCTTCGTCCTGTGTCTCTGTCTGGCGTGGTCATTCTGTCTCTTCTGCATCTCGTCTTGTCTGCTCGTCTCATGTTTCCTTTCTCCTCGGTCTCTGGTCTGGTCTCTCTCTGTGTCGCTCTCCTCCCTCCTAGGTCTGGTCTCTGTGCTTCTTCTGTCTTCTCTCTCCAATCCTCCCTCTGCCTTCTCACTCTCGCTCTCTCTCCTCTCCCCTCTCTCCTCATTCTCTATCTTCTCTCTCTCTGCTCTCTAGCTCGCTGTCTGACCTGACTGTCTAGTTTGTCTGTCCCTCTGCTACCACCACATATGCGAGTACATTCAGGTGTATGTGTGGGCGTGTATTATGCAAGTGTGCGTGCTCATCTCTGTCTATCAGTGTGCGTGTTAATGACTCAATGCCTGCGGGTGCTTTAAAAAAACGAAGCCTTTTTTTAGCACTGATTTGGCTTCTGTTCGTACCCACTAACGTGTTGGTGGGTACGTGGGCGTGTTTATGATGCCACTAACGTTTCACAGCGCTTTGCGCGCGTGCGCGCCGGGCGCGTGCGTGCGCGCGTGCGCTGTGCGTGCGCAGGTGTGGGTGTATGTGTGTGTGGGTGTGTGTGTGTGTGGGTGGTGTTGGTGGGGGGGGGGGGGGGGGGGGGCCTGTCACCACGCTTATATGGAAAAAAGGGGAAAAAATCATCCACACAACACATTGAATTCACCTTCCAAAAACACACCGGGAATGTGGGTGGGTGGGTGGGTGGGTGGTTGTTGTTGTTCCCTTTAAGTCTGCGTGCGCGAGCATTTGTGTGTGTGTGTGTGTGTGTGTGTTGTGTGTGTGTGTGTGTGTGTGTGTGTACGCGCGCGCGCGCGTGCGTGCCGTGCGTGCTCGCTACCTTGGTGTGTGTGTGTGTGTGTGTGTGTGTGTGTGTGTGTGTGTGTGTGTGTGTGTGTGCAAGTGCGCGCGAGCGCGCACAAACCTGCTCATGCACGGTTACGAATGCTTGCGGACGCGCGTCAGCGCGCTATTGTATAATTTACACACACATGCACACACCACACACACACACACACACACATATGTGTGCGTGCGCGCGCAAACGCGCGCGCGCGTGTATGTGTGTGTGTGTGTGTCTCTGTGTGTGTGTGTGTGTGTGTGTGTGTGTGTGTGTGTGTGTGTGTGTGTGTGTGTGTGATCGTGCTTGCGTTTTTACGCATTTGTGCCGAAATGTGTGGGTCTGTGCATGTGCGTGCTTCCGTTCATCTACGTTTCCCTGCATGAGGTCTTTTTGTTGTGTGCCACCCAGTCAAAAGACCATGAAGACAACCATGGCAACCGTCTGGTGGACATTGCTCATCCTCCATCTCTGCGCCACGACGAGACAACTGCCTCTGGCTTACAGTCGTCCCTCGCTGGTACAGGACAGTCTGTGACCTTTGACCTCTCACCTCCCTGGGTCTGTCCTCCCCAGTGCACGTGCAGCAAGTCGGGAGCCTCGGTCAACTGTGAGGGCAAGCGGCTGACCGCTGTCCCGAAAGGCATTCCGCTGGTGGTCAGTCAGTTTGTTTTCCGTTTGGGTTGTGACGGTGATTTTAGTATTCATGTAGTTGTTGGGCTTTTCACAATTTATTTTAAGCCCATTTTGAGGGGGTTGGGGTAGGGGTGGAATGAAGGATGAGGGATGGGCGGGGGGGGGGGGGGGGGGGGTCTTCACTGCACAGACGAAGCTGTTTGTGTTGCTTTAAGTCTTATCTAACTGTCTGTCTGTCTGTCTGTTTGCGAAACAAGTGTAGACAGCTTGGCGGATTTCATCAGAATTTTTAGTGGTTGGAAAGATGGTGTGTGTATGTGTGTGTGTGTGTTGGGGGGGGGGGGGGGGGGGGGGTGGTAGTGAGTGGGTGGAGGACCGGGGGGCGCGAAGGTGAGGGTGCAGCTGGGGTGTTTCATTGGGGTAACAATTAATACTTTTTTTTAAACCAGCACACAAAGAATTAAACATATATACATTGACACGAGAGTTAAGGTGTTTTTTTTTCTAAACAACAAATAAAAAAATTAAACATATGTCCATGCATTTCGGTGACATTTGACGTGCGATTTTTTTTATTATATTATTTTTTTTCATTTAATTATTTATTTATTTTACAAATTTTTGCATTAATGTAGATCTAGAAGGGAGTGACTTTGGGATCTCAAATGAGCCAAACTGACAAGAGTGCTGTAGGTGAAACGCGTGTTATATACAGCATAAAGTTA
>JADBJO010005395.1:20000-22500 GCA_016801955.1 Conus betulinus
TTTTTCTTTTTTTTTTGAATGCTGAAGACTAATACGACATAACAAACAACATAAGCACTGTAGAACAAACTCCTTAAGGAGGCTCTTTCAGAGGTGTTCCTTCCCATGTCATTTTCATGTGATTTTGATTCGACTTGACTTGACTTTTGCTGGACTTGTCTTGAATTGACCTATTCTTCTCTGCAAGTTTGGAAAAGCGTTATTCTGTTTGTACAACCGCTGAACATAATTTTCTCTACCAGAGCAATTTTTTGTTTCGTTTCGTTTCGTTTCGTTTTGGTTTGGTTTTGTTCGTTTCGTTTTGGTTTGGTTTGGTTTAGTTTGCTTCGTTTCGTTTTGCTTGTTTGTCATGTTTGTTTCTTTCGCTGGTAGAAAACCTCAGTCGTTGAAACTCGTCGCTTTCGTTTTGTTATAGGTTTGTTCTGTTCTTTTGGCCGCATAGTAACACACCTTGTCACCTCTACTCCTTACTCGTCGGCAGCCCAACCCGGGAGCCATGGTCTCTCTGGCGGCCTTGACCTCGCTGGACATGTCGGGCAACCAGTGCAGTTACATCCCCTTCGACTTCCTATCGGAGCTGACCAGCCTGCAGACGCTGAACCTGGACGACAACCTCCTGGGGGGCCTGATGGCGGCCGACTCCGCGGGACGTCTGTTGGGCCAGCTGAGGAAGCTGCAGAGGCTGGGGCTGTCCAACAACAACTTGCACTACATCCACGACACCCAGTTCAGGTCTTGCACGCTTGTTGGCGGGATGTGGGGGGTGGGGGGGGAGGGATTCTGCGATTCATGGCGGCGAGCTGGATAGAGTCTGGTAGTCTCTCTTGAGCAGATGGTGAATTAACCCATGGTTTTCGCTCTCTACGCATGGGAGTTAGACAGGCTCGGTCTGTGGCTTTTAACTCTGAGTGTGTGTGTGTGTGTGTGTGTGTGTGTGTGTGTGTGTGTGTGTGTGTGTGTGTGTGTGTGTGTGTGCAGGGGGGGATAGGGGAGGAGGAAGGGAGGGAAGAGTGGACGGATGGGGAGAGTGGAGGGGTGATAGGGGGACGGAAAAGGGGAAGGGAGAGCGAAGGGAAGGGTGGGGGGAGGAGGGAGGAAGGGAAGGGGAGGGAAGCAGCACACCGTAACGTTTGGTTGTAGCTGTTTCCAGTGGTTGGGGGAATGACTCACAATCACCATGCAGCGCCCATAGTCAGCTGGGCCATGACCAGCATCACCTGCCCTTTAGGAGGGGCGGGGGGAGGGTGTGTGTGGACGGCCTCAGTGTGTGAAGCTGCCTTTCATTTTAATGTCTGTCTCTCTCTCTCTCTCTCTCTCTGTCTCTCTCTCTGTCTCTCTGTCTGTCTATCTGTCTGTCTCTGTCTGCCTGTCTGTCTCTCTCTGTCTGTCTCTCTCTGTCTGTGTCTGTCTGTCTGTCTGTCTTTCTCTCTCTCTGGTTTTGGACAGGGAGTCATGGCGAGATACGTGTCCACTCTCACTGTACTCTGTAGAATGGGCCTAAAAGGGAGTTGCAGTGAAATACATAATCACTTCCTTTGTATCCTATACAATTCTCTTCCCGGGGACTCGGATTGAAATACATGCCCACCCTCCACTGTACCATGTAGAATGGGCTTAGAAGGGCGTCACAGCGAAATACACAAAAACACCTTCCGTACTCCACTGTACCCTGTAGAAATTGCTTGGAAGAGAGTCATTGCGAAACATATACCCACCTTCCTTTGTATCCCGTACAATACGCTTGCCAGGGAACTATGTCGAAATAGCAGCCCACCTTCCATTGCACCCTGTAGAACGGGCTTGGAAGAAAGTTACAGGGAAAGTTACGTTCCTTTGTACTCCATACAAAACTTTTGGACAGGGAGTCATGATGAAGTACGCGTCCAGCCTCCACTGTAGCCTGTCTTTCCAGTGCTTGGGAGAATGACTCGCAGTCCTCACGCAGCGCACATGGTCATTGGGGCCGTGACCAGCAGTCAGGAATGAGAGGGGGGGGGGGGGGGGGGGAACATTTATAGTTGAACGCTTGTGTTTGGGGCTGGGGTTCGGCTGTCTGCCGCTAGCCCTGTCAGAAAGAAGAGAAAAGAAGAAGAAAGATATATCCGAAGGTGCGGGGAGGATGAACACTATCACAGTGACTTGCAGCGGTTGATCTGCACTGGGAAGTTGTCGGACCTGATTTTCTACCTGACGTCACGTCTTTTGATGAGGATGTGGGTTGAACGAATACACTTACTCCAGGTGATACAGCTGGCATTGATAAGCATCTCAGGAGAGCTGATGGACGCCACAGGTGTCTAACTCAACACTGACCCCAACAGAATGGGAACGGAACAGCACAGTGGTAGAGCGCCGGACCCGTGATCCTGGTGATCCTGAGGTTGCGGGTTCGAATCTCCTTGAGGGTATTTTGGTACAGAGGTTTTTTTTTTTGTTTTTTTTTTTTTTTTTTTTTACCTCAGAGTCAATATTAGCTTTGACTCTTCTTCCCCCAAAAGCC
>JADBJO010005395.1:25000-30000 GCA_016801955.1 Conus betulinus
GTAACAGGTAACGGTAACCCTGTACGAGTGTAACAGGTTAGGGTAACCCTGTACAGGTGTAGCAAGTAACTGTAACCCTGTACAAATGTAACAGGTAACGGTAGCCCTTACAAGTGTAACAAGTAACGGTAACCCTGTACAAGTTTAACGAGTAACGGTAACCCTGTGCAACAGGTAACGGTAACCCAGTACAAATGTAACAGGTAACGGTAATCCTGTGCAAGTGTAGCAGATAATAGTAACCCTGGGCACGTGTAACTGGTAACAGTAACCCTTAGCAAGTGTAACAGGTAACGGTAAAGCTGTGCTAGTGTAAGAGGTAACGGTAGCCCTGTGCAATTGTAACAGGTAACGGTAACCCTGTACAAGTGTAACAGGTAACGGTAACCCTGAGCAAGTGTAAGAGGTAACGGTAACCCTGTTCAAGTGTAACTGGTAACGGTAACCCTATGCAGTGTACTGTAACAGGCAATATGACAGGGCTTCTGTTGGCTCTTGTGTGTGTAGGCAGTCTCCCGTCCCCCAGAAAGGAATTCTGAAGGGTCATCATTGAGCATCAGTATCGTTATGTTTTACAGCCGTGGCATCGAGTTTCAACATTCTGGGTTTGTTTGTTTCTTCAGTTATAAGTCTGCCCTTTTTTTTTTTATCTTGCCTTTCATGGGATACCTTTCAGTATGGGGCTATTTGTGTTTGGCTGTGAAAAAAAAAAAAAAAACAAACAGCATGTGTCAGTTGTATTCTGACTGGGAAAGCCCCGCAAACAATGTAAATGATCTGCAGGCTTGTTCAGCCAAGTTTGTTCTGTGATGGTTAAGCAACTGAAGAACTTTTAGGGTCGACACGCGTGAACGCTCTTTTGAAACTTTGAAAGGTCAAATTATGGCTTACACATGTTTTCGAGAGTATTTTATGCGTCACGGCACGCAAAATATATGTCGACGGGAGTCCTGAATGTTATACCCTCGCAAGGTCAGACTACGTTTCAGAAAAAAAAACTGAACAACCAACAAGAAGGGAGGTTGGACCAGCCTATATGTCGTTTTCTTATCTGCGAATGTTTACAATTAAGTTGCTTTTCATTTCCTAGCAACGCAAGTGTTACAGTAATAGTATGATTCAAGCAAACTGTTTTTGTTTTTCCAAATCGTTGCTAAAAAAAAGGTCAACAGCAAATGTGATAGGAACTATACATGATACATCAAACGTGAAAATGTGGTTTAGTTATTCATCATGTCAGTGCTCCCAACGAATGAAATGGAGATCATAACGCCTTTTGTGTTTCCGTTACCGCTGTTTATGGTGTAGGATTGCGCTTGACACATTTAGACTTGCTGAGTAACAAGCTGTATCTTTTACAAAAACGGTCAATAACATTTTCTTTGACCTAGATAAACACCTAAATACATAATTATTTTAAAAGTACGCGCTCGCGTGCGCGCGCGCGCACGCGCGCACATGTACACACACATACACACACACGCACACACACATACGCACACGCACACACGCACACACACACACACACACACACACACGCACACGCGCACACACACACACACACACACAGTACTCGCATACCTTTTTTTATTTCCTAATTACCGCCATGAGAAGGTTGTTTTCATTATCGTTTGTTGTTTTCTTTCTTTGTCTATAATTCAGCACGATCACGCACAAACCACAAAATTGATTTTAACCAAACTTGACGGAAAGATTAAAAGTGGGCCAGAGACGGAACCGTCTGAGTTTGGCGTGGATAAGGATGGAGGGCATTTTCAAGGATTGTTTACTTTAATTTTGTAAGACAGGACATTTTTGGCATTTTCGTGGATCTCAATAGGGGGGGGGGGGGGGGGTACAGATCAGGCTTTCTAAATGCATAGGTTTTTTTTTTACATTTGTAAGATCTGGGGCAGAACCTGATGACAATTGCGATCCAATGAGCAAAGGATTGTCAAATATGTAGGAGGTCTGAGTTCTCCCTTGCGCCTTTTTATTTCATTTATGTATCGATTTATTGATTTCCTTTTTTCCTTTTTTTTTTCTTGCTGTCAAATCTCCTGTGACATCTCAGTAGCATCACCCACCCACCCACACACACCCCCCCCCCCCCCACACACACACACTTACACACACACACACACACACACACACACACACACACACACACACACACACACACACACATGCCCCCCCACTCCGGCTAACCATCCACAACCAGCGCGGGCAAAAACACAGGAAGCAGTTAACGTAAAGTTGTCATGAGGCCACCCACAACAGGAGACGCTGCACTGCTACTGCTGTGTCACTCGGATGGTGTTCTGTGGTGTTTGTTGTTGAGACCCAGCATACGCAGCACACCACCAGTTTGATCCAGCACAGATAATTGCCGCGGAGCAAGCGCGCGAGTGAGCGTCCCCATCCGGAGGGCGCCACCACGACGATTCCTTTAAACTAGCTGATATCGGCGACCCCGATGTGAACTCACTCACCAAGGGCATAGAAATAGAATGGAAATCGAAACTGAGGTCACCATAAGAGCAGGGCGTGAAAGACCACAGAATTTTGGACTTTTATTTTATGCTGGTCGGTGAGGATGATAATGGTGATGAAGATGCTCTGGAATACCACTCCGGTCTGAGACTGCATGGTGGGGCTTTACTCTTTGCTTACCTTCATAATATATCCCGGCGTCAATCAGGTCCGAGAGATACAGCCACCTATAGTGTTGGTCATGGATTTTGAGATAATTCACAACGACGCGTCCATTTAAGTGGATGAAACTAGATTATGTGGTCCCGCCTGGACCCACAGCAAACTCAAATCTGTGTGGAAGCCGGCCGAGACAGAATTTCCAACAAGAAAATAGCTCTGAGAATCGAACCCTCGACCTCCTAGCCAGGAGTCTGTGATGCTGACCAGGGCGCCGGTGCGGCTGAACGATTTATTGACGTTTTTTTAATTATTTCTGTTCAGCCCAGCTGCCTGGAATGGCAAACCTCTCCTGGAATTCGGCCCTGACAAAATCAACTGCACAGACTACACCTGGTACTATGTTGGCGCCGCCATCGCCGTCACGTTCGTCCTCGCCCTCATCGTCTGCGGTGCCCTATACCATCGGCGCTGGTTCATCCGGCTGAGGCTGCATCGCCTCCACAAAGCTCTCAGGGTGTGTGTGTGTGTGTGTGTGTGTGTGTGTGTGTGTGTGTGTGTGTGTGTGTGTGTGTGTGTGTGTAAGTGTGTGTGTGTGTGTGTGTGTGTGTGTGTGTGTGTGTGTGTGCACGCGCGCGTGTGTGTGTGTGTGTGCGTGCGTGTGTGTTTGCGTGCGTGTGTGTTTGCGCGCGCACGCTTGCGTGTGTATACGCGCGTGCGTGTGTGGGTGTGTATGTGTGCGTGTGTATGTGTGTGTGTGTCTGTGTGTAAGAGAGATAGAGAAAGGGAGAGAGAGTATGCACGCACGCGCGCGTGTGTCTATATGCATGGTGCGTTGTGTGCGCGCGCGAGAGCGCGTGGGTACGTGTGTTCGTGCTCGTTCGAAGCCAGGGACTGCTTAATGACTGCTGGTACATTTTTGACAGCCATTGCGAAATTAAAGATTATCAGACCAGCGATATGAAAATCCGCGTTCTAATTTCTTCCCTTCTTTTTCTGTATCCTCTCTCCATTTTTCTCCCCACCCCTCCCACTTAACCTGTTTTCACGTTAAACTCACTTCTATTCTCTCCGATCGTTTTTCCTTCTCAACCCCATCCAACATTTATGTCAGTATTCAGTTGATTTAAGACAATCGATGATAACAAAGTTCTTATTCAAAATTAAAGTACACATTAGGCAATATTTTCTACTAATATTTTAGAACCGTCTCTCCGACTGTACCATTTTAAAGAGTGTCTTCAAAAGTGAAAATTATGTCATGTCTATTGGTTCCAAACATTCTGACCTGAGGGACAAACGCGTTCCCAGAAGTCTATTACTGACACCCTTGTCAGGTTATTTTTACAGCTGTGTAACACGCAGTGTGTGTACAGACTGGCAGTACAGCTGTCTAAGATCTGTCAACAGGTCACATCACCCACATGTCAGTCTGTTGATAAGTCATGTTCATGGTATGCACAGGAACCCCATCCATTCACATGGCCTGACTCGGTAAACATTTTTTTAACAAACCCTGAAAAATGTAAGTAATACATCCGCCAAATATGAACAAACGAATCACAAGGCAAAACACAACGCGTTTCGACCTCATACGTCTTCTTCAGACAAGATAAATATCTCTCATGACAACGAAAATGAAGAACAAGCAAACTCATCTCTGTCAAATTCGGCGCAAGATGGGCGTTGAATGAACACAAGGCCGTGGTGAAGGAGAGAATGTGAGATGAAATAGTAATGATGATAATGATAATAATACTGATATCAATGACACTGATGATGATGATGATGATGATAAAAATATTGAAAAAAAAATAATAAAGAGAGATTTACTACCGCTTTTCATGATAATATAGCAGTAGCAGTAGTAGTAAGCGAGAAAGGAGAGGGGGTAGATTTTTTACAATTTTTTTTTTTTTTGCACAATTACGAGCAAAAACATTCCATAATCGTGAAAAAATTAACTAAAGACACAATGCATCAACACATCTAACTGTTGCAATACTCCAATCAAATTTACAAATGTTCAACAATCTGTGAAGAAGACGTTAGAAGGTATGAACATTTCTACAAAGCGTTATTTTTATATGGATACCACTTTTTGCAAAGTTCAGTGAGTCGGATTTCCCTGCAGTGCACATATATTCTTCGATTTTTTGTATTTGTTCTTTAGCTCATTCAAAAGGTATTAAGGGTTTTTCAAATCTTATTTTTTGCCTGATCTTTATTGATTTTACATTTCTATACAAATATTTAGCAAACCGGATGATTTTGTCAAAACCCTCGTCAGTTGTTATTTGTTCATCATTTCCAAATAATACTAGTTCTATAGTTTGCATGATTCTTAC
>JADBJO010005395.1:40000-47500 GCA_016801955.1 Conus betulinus
AGAATAGATGATTTATCAACGGAAAGAAATCGATGAATCATTAAGAAACTTTTCTGTTGATAAATCATCTTCTCTCACGGATGTAATTATGGATAGAGAACGGTTCAGTCTTGTGAAGCCTGTCTGTGGCATAAAGTCACGTCTCGCCTCTCTGCCCACAACACATCTCGGGTCCCTTTCTTGTGATGGAAGTCGGTGAGGCTGCCCACAGAAAAGAGATCCCGCACTGGATGAAGCAGTGGCTGATCTGACCCATAAAACAAGTGCCATATTATTGTTTTTCATGTAATGCTTTGCTCATTCCTTTATCAGTTTGAATGTTTCTCTCACCACCCCACCCTCCACCTACTTTTGAATACAGACGTTTTGCTTTTGTTGAGGCAGTCTGTATAGCGCTCTTCAAAAACACATTCACTTGGTCAGACAAACGCATTGTCTAACAGCAAAATGTTGAAGACAGGAAACCTAGAAAACATTTGTCATCCGCGATTTGGTATTTTCCAGACTGATCTGATATTATACGTGTGTTTATTTTATGCCGAGATTGCTGCTTTGAGATGTGTTTTGTTTGACAAAATGCGTTTGTAAGTATGTACCCCATTCGCTCAAGTTGTTGATACCTGAGTTGCTTTCTACTAGTCGGGTTTGTTTTCACGCACTCGATTTGTAAAGTCATGTGTGTTGTTGCGTTACAGAGTGGTAGAACTGGAGTTTTTCGTCCACCTTGGGTTAAAGTATATACACCCCACGAAATGTGTCAAGGATATGATTTACTGTTTCACAAGAAAAAAAGTGTGAATACATTGAGATTATTTACATGTATTAATGTGAGAGGGGACGATCATTGTGCACGTTCCTGTCACGGTCCATTTGTACAGTATTTCCACTGGAGCGTGCAGTGTGATGGGTGTTTGCCTTGAAACTCCTCCTTGGAGACTTCTCCAGTCCACTGTGTTCTTTTTTTGTGAGCATTTGTGTTTGTAATAAACCCTGAGAGGTTGTGTACATCATAGGCTTTGTCTCCCTTACCCCCCCTCCCTCCCCCCCCCCCCCCCCCTTTCTCTCTCTCTCTCTCTGTCTCTCTCTGTCTGTCTGTCTGTCTTTGTATCTCTCTCTCTGTGTCTCGCTCGCTCGCCTACTCGCTCGCTCTGTGTTTTGTATGTGTGCGTGCGTGCATGTGTGTGCGTGTGTGTGTGTGTATGAGTGTATGTGTGTGTGTGTGTGTGTGTGTGTGTGTGTGTGTGTGTGTGTGTGTGTGTGTTTGGTTGTTTATTTTTCTGAATACGGTGAACCAACACAGCTTGATTTTTGTCTCCTCCCACCCCACCCCACCCCCCTCCTCCCCGCCCCCGGTGCATTGGGTAGCATTCTATATATAATGTCTTCAAGCGAGTGCCAGTACTCTGAAATGTATAGACTACTCTTGTACTGCATGTCATTATATTGCATCGTACTTTTAGGACGCATGTGATTGCACGGCATTTCTCTGTCAGAAACCCTAACTGATTCCGGACCGATGGCCGACTTCGAGCCGAACAGCTGGGCCTGAGCGCCCAGTGACGCTGTGGGCTTAGTCACGTGATCACTCTCTGCTCATGTGCATTGGTCAGGCTGTCACTCTGCTTTCGGCCAAGCAGGAATCCAGGCGCAGTTGGTCTGTATCCTGTGCCTGTCTAGCACTTTTGTGGAGCGTTTTTGTTGCAGCTGTACAACGCTTTTGCTAAATTTTTTCACTTTCTTGTTATTATTATTATTATTATTATTGTTATTATATTATCATTATTACTGTTATTATTATTACCATTATTATCATTACTATTTTTACTATTATTATTATCATCATTATCATTATTATTATTATCAATAGTATTAGTTTTATTACTATCATTATTCTTGTTATTATTTTTTTTCTTTTTTTTTGTTTTGGTGTAGGTGAATGGCTACTTTGGTTCATGTGTTTTCTGTAGTCGGTAAAAAAATGGTGTTTGTTTCCTTTGACAATATCTTGAGATAGGTGTTTTGTGGTTTTGAAGTTCCGGATCATAGCTGCATCTCGTAAAGCTTTCTAGAAGACAGTGCTCTGTCTCTTTCTGTTTCTGTTTCTGTTTCTCTCTCTCTCTCTCTCTCTCTCTCTTCTCCCTCCTTCTCCGTCTGTCTGTCTCTCTGTGACTATCTCTGTCTCAGTCTGTCTGTCTCTCTCTATGTCTCTGTTTGACTGTCTGTCTCTTTATCTCTCTCTCTCTCTCTCTCTCTCTCTCTCTCTCTCTCTCTCACTCTCTCTCTCTCCCTTACTCTCTCTGTCTCTCTCAAACTTCTTGTTTATCTTATACCATGTTTTTAGAGGGCTTTTATAGGCTTATGTCTGAGTACTGAAAGGATTTGAAAGGGCTTTTTAAAAAAAAAAGCATGGATTGGTGCACTTCTTTCATTCTTGGAATAAAGAATTTATCTGCAAGCGTGTGTGCTTGCCTTCTTATCTCGTGATCTCTGTCTGTCTGTCTGTCCGTCTGTGTGTCTCTGTCTGTCTGTCTGTCTGTCTGTCTGTCTGTCTGTCTGTCTCTCTCTCTCTCTCTCTCTCTCTCTCTCTCTCTCTCCTCTCTCTCCTCTCTCTCCTCTCTCTGTCTTTCTCTGTGTGTGTCTCTGTCTCTCTCTCTCTCTCTCTCTCTCTCTCTCTCTCTCTCTCTCTCTCTCTCTCTCTCTCTCTCCGACTGTCTCTCCTTCCTGCCCCCTTTCTTTTTCTCTTTTCTTGTTTTTTTTTTTTGGTTTGTTTCTATTTCTTTCTTTTTTCTGTCTGTGTGTGTCTTTCTGACCTGTCTGTGTGTTTTCTGACCATTCCTTTCTCTCCTGACGATCATCTCTAAGGCCCAGCCGACCAGGCTGCACTGAAGCGAGTTACAACAGAACTGTGCAAAGAACCGAAAATGACACCAACCTGATCTGAACCAAACCAGAATGTTAGACTGGGTCACTGGACAGCAGGCTGACGGCATTCATTCATGTTTGTGCGCATCGTTGTCTTGTGACGACCCACAGATCCCACCGAGATCAGTGTCTCTCACCGAGATTTGAACAGTCTCTCTCTCTCTCTCTCTCTCTCTCTCTCTCTCTCTCTCTGTGCTCCCAAGAGAGAGAACTCGACACCTCTCCTGCAAGACCGCTCACTGGCGTTTGATGAAGATGGATCGTTAGGCCGGCTACATGCCGTTGTGACCACGTGCCGTTGTGACCACGTGTCGTTGTAATCACGTGCCGTTGTGACCACGTGTCGTTGTGACCACGTGTCGTTGTGACCACGTGCCGTTGTGACCACGTGTCGTTGTGACCACGTGTCGTTGTGACTACGTGCCGTTGTGACCGAGTGTCGTTGTGACCAAATGTCGTGATCTTGTCCCTTTGATCTGGTCACAACGACACGTGGTCACAACGACACGTGGTCACAACGACACGTGGTCACAACGACACGTGGTAACAATATGACCCCGTTGGGCCCACTGAGCTTGTTGCTGTTTCAACGGGTCGATTTTTCTTTCCCGGCTCTTTGTCCATGAATTGACTTGCGGATTTTCAAAGTGCTGTTAACATCAACACAATGACTGAAGGAAATCAACGTTGGGATCATGAGTGTGGAAGTAGGTCGATTAACCACGAACTGATTTCAGTCAGAGGTGTTCTGCATGGTTTGCTTCGCTTGGCGCAAATCAAACACTTGTTCAGTGGTCTGTTTCCTCATCGAAACTGGATTTGCCGAATTATTCATCAAGTCGATGGTTTTGAGTCACAAACTGAAAGATACTGCGATTAAAATCGAAAAAGAAAATGACTGTCAAGCTGGTGTACTAAAGCGATCGATAAGTTCGTTCAACCAAACGTGGCTTTGACCATGCGGTTAAAACCGTCCCCTGAAAACGCGCTGTTCGCTAGACGATGCAGCTCAAACTCGTGAACTCCCTATACACCGAGAATTGCATTTGAACCGCATTTAAAACATCCCCCAATTAGCATACTTTTTCAACAGTAGTGATATATTCGTCATTCAACAATTTAAACGGATTGTCATTTCCAACAGCACACACACGCGCGCACGCGCCGGCAGAGAGAGAGAGAGAGAGAGAGAGAGAGAGAGAGAGAGAGAGAGAGAGAGAGAATTAATTCAATTTCTGCACAGGTTTGTCCATATATGCTACACTACATCTGTAAACAACGAGACAATACGACTAGATGACGAAAGAAAGCAATAGCGAAAAAGAACAGATGTGAGGTCTCACAGCTAAGACCTAGCAGACAGGCCAATGTAGCCTGCGCATTAATCCAACGAGCGGTCAGACCTTCAACAGGCTACGTCTGTCTGTCTGTCTGTCTGTCTGTCTGTCTGTCTGTCTGCCTCCCCCCCCCCCCCCCCCCTCTTTCTCTCTCTCTCTCCCTCTCTCTCTCTCTCTCTCTCTCTCTCTCTCTCTCTCTCTCTCTCTCTGTGCGGGCGCGTGCGCGCGTGTGTGTGCTGTTGAATGTATGGACGTGTGTGCGTGTGCACTTGAGTGCACAGGTGCAAAAATATGCATATGTATACGTTTATGTGGGCATATGCGTACACACACGCACACACACACACACACACACACACACACACACACACACACACACACACACACACACACACACACACACTTCCCTTTCTCTCTCTCTCCGCCTACCCCCCCCCCCCCCCCCTCTCTCTCTCTCTCTCTCTCTCTATATATATATATATATATATATATATATATATATCAGTGAGAGAGATAGAGAGAGAAAGAGAGAGGATGGATTATGTGGTGTGTGTGTGTGTGTGTGTGTGTGTGTGTGTGTGTGTGTGTGTGTGCTAGCCATGTGCAAGAGTGTGTGCACTATACTCTCAGATTCTCACTCATGCAATGACGAGAAACTTCCCGTCGGACAAAACAAAAAGAGAGTTTCCGTTTTAGTTAAATGAATATACTTTTCTATTACGCACATACAATTCTTTCTGCTATGACCTCACACAAAGATATTACCCTTTCTTTTCAAGTTTGGCATCAAGGGTGCCACACAAATATCCGTTTTTACACAGTTCCCTGCTCCTCACAGACTTGTAACACTTTTTCTTTCTCAGCTTTGGCCTCAGACAGCTTCACATTCTGTTCAATCTCCACGGCTTGTATATACTAACTGACTAACGAACTAATTACCCACACGCCTACCTACCTGCCTGCCTACCTGCCTACCCTACCTACCTACCTACCTACCTACCTAAGATAGATAGACAAGTAAGTAGATAAACAAAAAATGAATAATAAACTCACAAACTATTCCTTGGCCCTCTCAACAAAACAGTAGACTACTTGCCCCTACTTTATTATGGGGATTTTTTAAAGGAAAGAAAAATATATTAATCATTTTTAAACCTTTTTTTTTTTTCTTTTTTTTTGTAGAAAGTATCTTTATCTAAGGACTATCAATCTCATCATCGTTTTCTCTCTTTTTATTATTTCTTTTCACCGTATTTCACCTCGAGGTTTGCTGCTGAGCTTACGTAAGTCCAGTCATGACTTTTACTTTAAACTTAGTCTCTCTCTCTCTCTCTCTCTCTCTCTCTCTCTCTCTCTCTCTCTCTCTCTCTCTCTCTGTGTGTGTGTGTGTGTGTGTGTGTGTGTGTGTGTGTGTGTGTGTGTGTGTGTGTGTGTGTGTGTAATGATCTAATTCTCTTTCTCTTGGTTGACTTGCTATCATTCAGCTCCTTCTATTTACCATATTCTCTCCTGTCCGTCGAGACGACGAAGACCATCTAGTCATCCTGGGATCGGGGGTGAGTGCGTAGATGGCTGGTCAGGCCGATCTGCGCCCGGAAAGATCTATCACAGTACGGACAGGGGATGGTGGCAGCAGCTGGAGATCTGTTGACGCTGGTCTTTCTGATCATCCTGCGCTGCTCAGCTGCAGCAGTTCCGTTGCTTTCACAGGTCTCTGCACCTTTGCGGACAGCTGATCGCCACCCATCTCTGTCCTGGGCAGTCTGCTCCCATGTTGTGTGTGGCTGATGTTGAAGGCCTTAAGGGAGGATTTGAGGCTGTCTTTGAAACGCTTCCTCTGGCCTCCATGAGAGCGTTTGCCCTGTTGCAGTTCGCCAAACAATAATTTCTTGGCAGCCGAAGGTCTGGCATGCGAACTATGTGACCTGCCCAGCGAAGCTGTGACTGCATCAGGATGGTGAAGATGCTAGGCGGGCCAGCACAAGTGAGGACTTCAGTGTCTGGAATCTTGTCTTGCCACTTAATGCCCATGAGTCTTCTGAGGCAAGTGTGTGGAAATGGTTCCGTTTCCTGGCGTGACGCTGGTAAACTGTCCATGTTTCACAGCCATAGAGCAGTGTGGTGAGAACTACGGCCCGATACACCTTGATCTTGGTCTCTAGGGTGATGTATCTCCTGTTCCATACGTTCTTGTGGTGTCTGCCAAAAGTGGCGAGCCGGGTATTCACCTCATCGTCGATGTCAACGTTTCTGGACAGAGTGCTGCCAAGGTAGGTGAACTTGTCCATCTCGTTCACAAAGTTCACCCTCCCCAGCAGCCTGGACTCGCTTTGGGCAGTGATGTCAATCTTATATCTGGCAAGTTCATTCGCAAGGAGGGCTGTACGCCTCTGGGGTCTATCCAAGGCGTCCCTGTCAAGGAGTGTGTGGACGTTCCATGTGGCCAGGTTCAGAGGAGTAATCCTCGTTTTTCTTTTTTCTGTCTTGTTTCGACCGCAATGATAGGGTCCCCGCCAGCCGCGGTATGCTGGATAGGGTGATGTGGAACAGGCAATGTTTAGGGCACCTTTTCTAGCCCCTTCCTCTTGCCATGAAGGTGAGCAGTGCTATCCTAAAGAGGGCTGCTCAGTCGCTCAGGGGGCTGCCTACCGCCACTGCTGCTCCGATTCAGTGACGGGCCGACCATATGGCCTGAGCCGCCTGTGTGTAGGTCTGCGGCTACGACTTCCAGACTACCAACACCTATTGCTTCGTCGCTCGCCCATTGCCACAGGACTTGATGATAAGGGATAGGATAAAGGGTGACTGATGACATGTGCGATGACTTTGAGTAAAGTGAGGAAGAGAGTTGCGCGTCGTCGACCTCACTCTCTCGTCCGAGACCACCTGTATCCAATGGCAAGACAAGGCCCAGACGGTTGGAGATGGAGATGGATGCAGTGGATAACGTAGATGTTCTACGTGCCTCATCTAGCTCTGTGCGCTCCACAGTGCATTGCTGTAACCGCCTTTCTCTCCGTTGAACCATTAAGGTTTCTTCCGCAGTGTCCGCCGGCGTCCAGTCTTTGCATGCATAGGTAGGCAAGCCCTAACTCATACTCTTATCCCCCACTACTGTGAACTGCAGTAGGGTGTCTCTCTCCGCCTTCACAGCCGTTGGGAAATTGCATCCTCATCCGCCTGTTCTGCCGTTGGAGCTTGGTTTACCAGATTTATTATTTATCATTTATTTTTTTTTTTT
>JADBJO010005395.1:50000-70000 GCA_016801955.1 Conus betulinus
CAACATCTTGAAATGTGCCAGTAGCAAAAAAAGCGCAGGGCCAGACACACTTTGTAGAGCAGGGGGGCAGAGTTCCGTGTCTCAGTCTGTGCGTAACAAATTCGATGTCTTCTCGGAGAGTGTCTGTCAGCTGGAAGATGTTGTCAGGACGAAATCTGAACTTCGCGTGGACTTCGTCATCATTGAATGTGTCCAATGGATTAGTTCTGTCCTGTAAAATACGGTTTCTTCTCATTAGTTGCCTTCGTCGGTGAAAAAAATACAAAGTTGGCAGCCATCTTTGTTTTCATCTAACCCAGGGCATACTCCTGCCTTCTCCTCGTTGTAGCTTACTCACCCGTCACCCACTGCTAACCACGAGGTTAAAGGTTACTCTCGACATATGGATCCCCAAGTGGCGGCACTTCAAGCTTACAACGAGGTATGGAAGTCACTTCCCCGTTACCCACGACATGTAAGTACGGCCCCCTGGCCAGGGGATGGCAATTTATGCTCAGGCAAAGTCGCTTAATGTCCAGGGTCAAATGGACCTTGATTAATTATTACCAGGATGGGCCACGTGCGCGTGTATGTGTACGTACTGTATCTTAAACGATACTTATAACAGCGCGTGCGCGAACACACACACACACACACACACACGCGCGCGCGCGCGCGCATGAACCCTGCTACACACATACGCACGCACATGTAAAGAAAGAGAGGCAGAGAGAAGTGATACACGTGTGCACATACATAGACGTCTTATGCGAAATGTGTGTGTGTGTGTGTGTGTGTGTGTGTGTGTGTGTGTGTGTGTGTGTGTGTGTGTGTGTGTGTGTGTGTGTGTGAGTGATATTTCTAGATAGATATGTAGATATGTGTGTCTTTGTATGTCTCTCTCTATATATAACACTTATAGATAGATAGGTATAGATATAGATGTGTGTGTGTTGCGCGCGCGTTTAATGGCATGTTTAGAGATCAAGGTATAACACAGAGAGAGAGAGTGGTGATGGCGATGTCATCATTCACACATCGGGAGGATGCATTAAGACCATTAGCTGATACAGTCAGTATCTACATCCTGGTAACTTGTGACCAAGTACGGGCGAATAACTATTTGAATGGCCATTTAGACCACTGTTTTAGTTTTAACCATTAATTGATATAATCCACAACTGCCTTCAGTTGCCTCGTGATCAGAAGGGCAAAGCAACATTCAGGCGTATGGCCATGGAGACCACTCGTTGTTTGCCATTAACTGACGGAATCTTTCCCTGCAAAGAGTAATTGAGTTCATCTGTCCCTGCCACCAATTTCTTTGAGACCACGAACTGTGGAGGAATCGTCCTTTTATATGGCATTTAGAGCACTTAGTGTTAATTAGAGTCGTTGATGCATATATACATCAGATATACAGAGAACAGCTCATGGACACCAACTTTCAGCCGATGACGGGCAGTCACCATTCAGGAATCGACAGTTGCCACCAGATTTTAACAAGAAATGTCACAAAATAGCTAATGGATTGGATAGTACTTCATCAGCTACAGAGGTAAAGCTTCTAGGCAGCCATCTCAGCGGTGGACATCGGACGCTGAATTGGTGACTTTTGAAAATGACCGTAACGTTTTCCATCGAATCGGCATTTTTCGTCCCGACGATTTTACCTCAGTTCCGACACGGCAGTCAATGTTTATGATCGAACAGCGTCCTGTTATCTGCTTTTATGCACTTACACCGCTAACACGATTTTTCAGCCGGCACGTCCACAAGTTTTTATCGTTCAGTCAGAGTGCTTTTTCTTCGGAACAGTGAACATGACTGCCTATTTAAAGGAATTAACCGAAATAGTCTACTCCAAATCATACCGTCGGTTGGCTTAACGAGGTAGCAACCCTGATACGGCCCTTCGCGGTCGGCTGAACCATAAGCACCATTTCTCTATGCCTCTAGTACTGCAATGGAAGCCAGTTCTGGATAGCGCTCTCGAGGGTCTTGCACTGCCCCTGCTGGTCTTCACGTGCTGTCTTCTTCCATGTTCAGTGGATTCTGCAGCAGGTCGGATCAGATTTTTTGTGTGCTGTAGTCCACCCACAGCGCATCACGTTTGGGTCCTAGCATTCTGCGGGGTTTGTACTGCTGTACCCTATCAGTGATGCCTTCTTCAGTGGTCCCTCAGATTTTCTCACTAATCGGCTGGGTGTCATACTGACTGAGGACAACGTTCCTTAGTTCTTCTTACATTGAGGTTTGCAATCCTGTACGATCTGCCTTAAAAGCCACGTCCTAAGAATCATATCCATCCAATACTTCCTAGCTCTGATCAAATCCAAAGCTGTAGCCATACCTAGAAATCGTATACATACCTAGCAGTCCTGGTCAGATTTGATTACCCTCACCATGCCCAGCTGCCCTATCGTAGCCAGCAGTCCCGTGTGTACCTGAGTCGTGGGTCCAGC
Source organism: Conus betulinus (assembly GCA_016801955.1). Classification (NCBI taxonomy): domain Eukaryota; kingdom Metazoa; phylum Mollusca; class Gastropoda; order Neogastropoda; family Conidae; genus Conus; species Conus betulinus. Next base: position 52,445 of record JADBJO010005395.1, read on the forward strand.
ATAGTGGCGTTGTCAGTGATGACTCCCCATGTTGCACGTGCCGGGCGCACGACAGGCTGTGAGCGTGTTCCTCTTGACCATACAAGCCCAATGGTCATCCGTGTCAAAGGTGTGCTGGGCACAGAACTGGGAGGGAGGGTCCTCCATTACATACAGCTAGCAATGAGTGGGCGCATAATTACATTTCCTACCACTAAACTGAACAATTCCGAGTGATTAAACTTCATCTTCTGGGTTCCATTCCATATTCATATATTGCGCCCAATTTGAGAACAGAAGCGATTGTTCTTTCCTCGTTTTCATTGCCTTTTGACTGTTGTCTGTGTTGCCAGAAGAAGATTAAACAGGTCGAAACGCGTCGTGCTCCTCTTTTTATTTGTTTTTCTTTCGTTCGTCGGCAGAGTAGGGCCCAATTTTTCTTTTAAATTCATTGAAGAGGAAAGTTTTGCTTGTTCTATCCCCCCTCCCCCTCATCCCTTCCCCCCTGCCCCTCTCCCCTCCCCCCTCCCCCCCCCCCCCCCCCCACCCCCGCTGTCTCTCCCCCCTCGCCTCCCCCCCCTCCCCCCATCTTCCTCATCTACACACCTGCACGCGTGGGCAAAACCTTTTTGAAGAGACGACAGAAAGGATGCTATACCTTTTAAAGGTAGATAACCTACAGATGAACATTCGAATAAGCTAAGACGAGTTACGTCTCACTGTTGCGCAGAGGGACACTCCCATGCAACCGGCTGATCAAACCAGACAATGTGTATCGGGGTATTTGTCACACTCTGCCCAGGGATAGCCTGCAAAAATGAGGATTGATTGATACGGTCATGTGAGAGAGAGAGAGAGAGAGAGAGAGAGAGAGAGAGAGAGAGAGAGAGAGAATGTGAGAGAGAGAGAGGGCGGAAAAACAACGTTTGCGCGAGGCGCGCGCGCGCGCGCGCGCGCGCGTATGTGTCTGTGTATCTGTGTGTGTGTGTGTGTGTGTGTGCGTGTGTGTGTGTGTGTGTGTGTGTGTGTGTGTGTGTGTGTGTGTGTGTGTGTGTGTGTGTGTGTGTGTGTGTGCGCCTAGGGGTATGTGAAGGAATGAAAGCGAGACAGACTCAATGTGTGTGTGTGTGTGTGTGTGAGTGTGTGTGTGTGTGTGTGTGTGTGTGTGTGTGTGTGTGTGTGTGTGTGTGTGTGTGTGTGTGTGTACAGATATGTGAGACAGCGAAAGCTAGACAGACAGAGACAAAATATCTCTGAGTGTGTGTGTGTGTGTGTGTGTGTGTGTGTGTGTGTGTGTGTGTGTGTGTGTGTGTGTGTGTGTGAAGACAAGACAAACTGTGTGTATGTATGTGTGCGTGTGTGCCCAGGCGCGCATGCGAGTGCGCGTGTGTGTGCGTGCGTGCGTGCAAGTGTGTGTGAATGAGTGTATGTGTGTGTTTCTGTCTGTCACGGAGAGAGAGAGAGAGAGAGAGAGAGAGAGAGAGAGAGAGAGAGAGAGAGAGAGAGAGAGAGAGAGACGTTTACGTTCAGCTGAGTTAGACACACGTGCGCGTGCGCGCGCGCGCTTTTGCTAGATAAATCAGTAAAAAAAAAAAAAAAAAAAAAAAAAAAAAAAAAAAAGAAAAAAAAAAAAAAAAAAAAAAAAAAGAAAAATCAATTACCATGAAAAGTTCCCTGATTGTAAATAGCACAAACTAAGTAAATTACAAAACAGCTTGTCGAAGGTATGCCACCACAGTAAGCTGAAGTTATCAAGCCCTTCTTGCATCGGTTAGAAGTGTTTAAGATATATTCATCAGTTTTCACTTGAACTGGTTGCGTATCAGACCCCCACATGAATTCGTACAAAGCTAGCAAAATAACGAACAAGTAGGGTAACTCTTGTTCCCATGCACGAACAAGTAGGGTAAGTCTTGTTCCCATGCTTGGTGATGTGGATTGGAAGCCGAAAGAACTAAAATTCGTTGCATGGAGCATTCAAGGATGGATGGCTATCTACCAAAATTTAAGAGTCAGTTGTTTGGTTCACAAATGATCTAAAATAAAATGCAAAAATAGAAAATATTCAAATTTTGGTAACATTCTAAAGCTGCAATACTGAAAAAAAAAATAACTACTCCAAAGTTGGCTCGTTTCTCGCTGTCTTTTACCAACCCTTACGATACATTTCATTTCAAACTGTTAATAGACCTGTTTCACACACACACACACACACACACACACACACACACACACACACAGATGGCTTAACATGAAAGTGTCAAAATGGTGGTATCGACCTTCCTGAGATGAAAACAAAGGGTTTTGTCTTTAAAACTGTTTTGGATTCGTTAAATGGAAATGTCTGTTCATGAATGGGAAACTGTGCCGAAGACCTTTTCCCAAATCGCCACTTACTACCAAATATGTTTTCAGTTACACGGAATAAAACTAGATTTTAGCGGTCAGTCTACAAGCATTTGAAGTTGCTTTCTGTAAATGTGCAACCAATTTTCCGCTGAAATTATAAATCTGTAGTTTCTAAAATGCTGTATAACAAAAACGTACATCATCTTGCGCAGTTTGTGTGGTAAAGAATAACTTCTTTGCTACATTCATGCATTTTACACGGTTAAAAAAATCAAACAAACAAAAAAATTCAGTCCAGTGAATTTTCACTAGTTAATATCTACATACTGATTTTTGTAAAATTTCAAAGGCAAGATGAATTATTGGTACTGCAGCATATTTCATTTAGATTTTCAAAAAATGAATTATGTTCAAACGAAAACAGAACATGCTTTTCATTTTCTTTGACAGTACGTTGAAAAATATGATAGGCATCGACTCTTGTACTTTTGCCAGTTGTACATCTGAAATAATCAACTTTGTAAGAGGCTGCCAACAAATGATAAGTTCTGAAGTATTCTGTTTTAACAAACTGTTTGCTAAACAGTTGCAATTTCAAAACAGGAATCATGTTCAAACGAAAACAGAACTTCTTTTCATTTTCTCTGACAGTAAGTTGAAAAGAAAACAAAGGTAAAATGGGGAAGGGGGGAAGAAAGGGGGGGAGGGGGGGGGAAAAAAGGGGAGAAAAGAAAAAGGTGGGGGGGGGGGGGGGGAGGGGGAAGGGGGAGGAAGGCGGGGGGGGGGGGGGGGGAACAAGGAAGGAAGGAAAAAAGGAAACAGGGGTGCAAGTCGAGCCGCCGAGTTCATTCCCTTGTGTTCATGCCATACGGGATGCGAGTGCCATGACGGGCAATCACCGAAGACTCCATAAAGAGCCTGTAGAGTAAGTTGAAAAGTATGATAAGCATCGACACTCGTACTTTTGCCAGTTATACATCTGCAATAATCAACATGTAAGAGGCTGCCACAATGATAAGTTCTGAAATATTTTGTTTACTGCTTAACAATTGCACGATAACGTATCAAAAGAAAATATTGTCTGGGACCCGATTGCGGTTACAAACCAGACTTGAAGCTTTAAATATCTGATGAATAGAAATCCTTTCACATGCGCATCAACTAGTTGATGTAAGCCTGAAAATATTACACACAACTATTTATTTCCAAAATTATCTGAAACAATAATAATACATCTGACAACTCTCAGTAATTTTTGAAGCAGCGCTTTATTTTCAGAAACATCAGTAACATGAATACATCATAGCATAAAAACTATTATTTGCATAAAACAATCTATTCATATATTTCTATATTCATGCAATTACATCGTTATGTCCATTTCAAAATATACGCATGTATTCTTAAGTACACATATGAACACATTTTTTTTTACCATGTACAACCCCCCCCCCCACCCCCCAACACACACAGACACACAAACTCATGCATCCATACAAAGGGAGGTATATCATATATATATATATATATATATATATATATATATATATATATATATATATATATATATATATATATATATATATATATAACAAACACATTAAAAGGAAACACAACGCACTTAATGTCATAATACTTTGCCAAATTTTCGGCCATGCGGCCTTCTTCTGGGGCTTGTTTATGACATGCATATATGCGCCCTGGCTATCTCTCTCTCTCTCTCTCTCTCTCTCTCTCTCTCTCTCTCTTCTCTCTCTCTCTCTCTCTCTCTCTCTCTCACACACACACACACACACACACACACACACACACACACACACACACACACCGCACGCACTTAAACACACGTGCTCGCGCGCGCGCTTTCGGGAGCGGAACATTTTTCAAACATTTCATTGGTGTGTTTTCCTACCTTCATTTGACAAAACCTCAACACTGATATTTCTTTTTTCTGTTATGATCTTCAACTTTTTTTTTTTTTTTTTTGCTAAAGATAATAAAACTGGCACATCAGGGCAAATACGTACTACATCGGGAACACCTATACTTTTTGATGACGCATACAAACATTGCCTCGAACGAGTGTTCTAAAAATATAATTGTGCTTTTTATTGAATAACTGACTGATTTAGTGAATATATGAAAGGTCTTACTTACAGAATCATTCGGGCTGCTGGGTTATAATACTATGATTGTTATTGATATCATGATTGCTTCTGATACCATCTATAATAATTCGATTATTACTCATACCATTTATAGTACTATGATTCTTGCTAGTACCATCTATGATATCCATGGTCGTTACTGATGCCATCTATGACACTGTTTGACAATTATACCATCTGTAACACTATGATTGTCATTGGTGCCATTCATAATACTATGATTGTCACTTATGCCGTCCACAATACTATGATTTTCACTGATCCATCAGTGAGTTAATGGCTGTTACTAATACTATCTTTCATTCTAAGATTGTGTACTGATACCATCTGTGATATCATGAGTGTCAGGGATACCATCAGTGATGTCATGACTGTTAATGATGCGTTCTAAGAATAATAATCTATGACATCATGATTGTTACTAGTATTATCCACTTATTATTATTGTTGTCACCGACATTACATATCATACAGTGATTGTTACTGATACTATGTATGATATTATGTTTATTATTGATACTATCTGTGATACTATGTCCGCCATGCATACCATCTGTGATATTATGATTGTTGCTGATATAATATATGATATTGTGATTCTTACAAAGACCATTTATGTACGATTGTTACTAACAGCGTCTGTGGTACTGTATCTGTTACAGATACAATAAGTTTATGGTTGTTACTGATACTCTCAATGATACTTTGGCGGAAACTGATGCAATCAATGATACTATGATTGTTATTGATACCGTCTCTACTATTATGATTGTTTTTATATTATCTAAGATACTGAGATTGCCGCTGAAACCATCTTCTGCTCTGCAGTTTTTCAAAACATTTCTCGTGCATTGGTGAACATGCACGCATTTGTTCTTTTTCAATAAGAAAAAGTAATACCGTACCTGTTTTATATCAAATCAAGCAGGTGTATCTCTTTCCTGATTATATGAATGATGTATTTTATGTTTCACCGGACATCGTCATATCTGTGTGTGCATGATGATTGTTTCCAATATTAGATTGCCTCTAGACATTGAAATACATTAATATGTTTTGTCCTTTCGTATCATATATGTTTTGTTCCTGAAGGTTTAAGACCAGTTTCAATGTATTTGTTCAACGAATTCTGCAAAACGTGCCTGCAGAAATACAAACAAGCCAGATCCCTCCTCCCCACTCCCTCCCTCACACACACACACACACACACACACACACACACACACACACACACACACACACACACACACACACACACGCACGCACGCACGCGCACGCACGCACGCACGCACACGCACACACACACACACACACACACTCACACACACGTACATCATCTCTCTCTCTCTCTCTCTCTCTCTCTCTCTCTCTCTCTCTCTGCATAATTATTCTTTTTAATAGTAGATTGCCTCCACACATTGAAATACATTAATATGTTTTGTCCTTTCGTTCACATATATGTTTTGTGCCCGAACGTTTAAGACCAGTTTCAAGTATTATTAACCAAGCCAGACCCCCCCCCCCCCCTCCGTACCTTTCTTTCACACACACACACACACACACACACACACACACACACACACACACACACACACACACACACACACACACACGTACATCATCTCTCTCTCTCTCTCTCTCTGCATAATTATTGTTTTTAATAGTAGATTGCCTCTACACATTGATATACATTATTATGTTCTGTCCTTTCGTTCACATATATGTTTTGTTCCTGAACGTTTAAGACCTGTTTCAATGTACTTGTTCAACGAATTCTGCAAAACAAGCCCGCAGAAATACAAACAAGCCAGATCCCCCCCCCCCCCCCACACGCACACACACACACACACACACACACACACACACACACACACACACACACACACACACACACACACACACACACACACACACACACACACGTACATCATCTCTCTCTCTCTCTCTCTCTCTCTCTCTCTCTCTCTCTCTCTCGCTCTTTCTTTCTCTCTCTTTCTCTCTCACTTCCACCGTGTCTACAAAATACGAATGATTCAATACTTATCAAGAACCATTTACAAACCATTTTATGTGTCAGCAATTTGATTATCTGATTAAAATCATTAGCGTCCATTCGCAACGTCTTCTGTGAATCATACTTTGAATATAAGCTACTACGTTAAATCGATCATCCGCACTCTCACTCTGTCTGCCATCCCTCTTCTCCTCCCCCTACCTACCATTCTCCTCCCTCCCCCCCCTCCTCCAACTCTCTCTCTCTCTCTGTAGTTTTGTCTGTTTGCTTGTTTGTTTCTTTTTTCTTTCTAAGTTTCCTTCTGTTTGACTGCACACCATGTCATTATTACATTTATAAACAGTCTGCTTATCATTGTGGAATTATATTACAGTGTTGCTATGTTAAATTGTCAGTATGAATGATGCATGTTAAAATAATGTATGCATGACAAGGACAGACTGTAAAACTAGGCTTGACGAGGACAGACTAGAAAACTAGCTTTGGCCTAAAATCTTCATCCTTGCGTATGAAAGATCAATCGATCAATCAATCAATCAGTCTGTCTGTCTGTCTGTCTGTCTGTCTGTCTGTCTGTCTGTCTGTCTGTCTGTCTCTCTCTCTCTCTCTCTCTCTCTCTCTCTCTCTCTCTCTCATGTCTTTTCCCCCTGTTTGTTCTGTTAATGTCGGATTTCCAATAAATAAATGTACGACATATTGCTAGAAAGTAATGCTTTGTCACTTGCTTCTTGTTTTTTTTTTATCAGTACATCACGTAATTCAGTAATAAACCTGCGGTTTGTAGACCACATTGTAGTCTTTTTAGTACTTTAAGATGATAGGCATGTCACAAGAATTCCCATTATTCCGACTCTACCGGCAGCCTCCATAGATCCAACACCTATTGCATTAGAGATAGCTGCAATCAGACATAGAAGATGACCCTTTGGGCAGGCGAAGTGGTTAGCGTCGCGGACTCCGGCTGGGAGGTCGTGGTTCGAATCCCATCAGAAGTCATGTGGGTTTTTCTGCCCCGACCGGCTCCTACCCAGAGTTGAGTTTGCTGCGGGCTCAGTTGGGAAGACTAGGACCACACAGTCGAGTTTCATCCACTTAATGGATGCGTTTCTGAGAGTGTTGCTCAAATTTTGCTGACCAACACTGCAGGTGCCTGTATCTCTCGGGCCTGGTTGACGCCGGGATATATTATGAAAGGAAGCGTAGAGTACAGCCCTGTCATGTAGTCTCAGACCGAAATGGAAATCCGTAGCATCATCTTAATCATCCTCATTCTCATCGATCAGCATAAAAAAAAATGTCTCAAATTCTGTGGCCCTTCATGCCCTGCTCTCATGGTGACCTCATTTCGATGTCCTCTCCACGTCTGTGGCCTTGGTTTGGTTCCGTTGGGGTCACCGGTATCGGCGAGTCCATGGGGGCTGTCGTTGGACGGACGTGGTGGCGCCCTCCGGAGGGGAGAGCTCACTCGCGCCGGCTCCGCGACTAAGCAATTATTGTCGTCAGTAGGGGGCTTAGTAGGTGGTGTCCTGCGTATGTTAGATCAGAACAGGCGCCACTGAACACCACTGAAGTGACTCGGCAGCAGAGCAGTGTCTCCCCGGTGGGTTGCCTCTTGACGACTCGACATTGACTGCTCCCTGTGGATTGCCGGTGCCGGGGCTGCGGCGGGGCCGACCGGCTGTGGCTGCATACAACACCTCCCCCCCCCCCCCAACACACACACACACACACACACACACACACACACACACACACACACACACACACACACACACACACCACCCCCTCCCCAAAGGAAACTTCTTAGAAATGGACATTTTGCTGGCAACACATAGGGAAACAAAGAATGTGCAGTTGCCATCAAGATGAAGACCCTGACCATTAGAAATTAAAAGGAGAAAACAGAAGTGAATTGTGAGGAACTGTGGAGTGCATAAAATCATAGCAACAGAGTGATTGCTTGCGCTAAGAGACAATATGGTCAATGTTGTATGGGTAAGAATGATGGAATTAAAGAAACCCACACAAAGAGTGAAAGAAAATAAAAAGACATGAAAAATGGATCGTCCTGCAACAATGTCCTGAAGAAAAAAAAATCCAGTAAAACTTTCTTCAACCTGCTTTGAAGAGGCAGGAGCGTCATACTCGCCAAAACTTGTAATCAAGGCGTTAGCATCTAAAACTCTGTTCCAGAAATATGAACTAACAAGAGTAAAGTAAATACAAATCCCATACAAAAAACAACAACATTTTCATTAGTTCACTTTTCACTTTTAAACAAATTGAAAGTGATAGTGCTTCCTTTAGAGTAAGAAAATTACAATAGGTTATGATGCCATTTCTTATGGCATGATCAGCCGTTTTCCTTAAATCTTGTCACTGCTGCTTCTTCACAATTACTTATTGGATGCTGGGAAAAAGGTACCATTCCTATTGTATAGAAGACGTCTATTGTTAGCTCTCTGATTAAAACTACCAAATTACGATCAGGTGCGACAAGTTACAAGCCCATATGTCTTACCTCATATGTCGGAAAAGTTATGGGGAAAATCCTATTGGCAAGGTTGGCACTTTTGCAAGAAAAATTAATCCATTCCTGTCACACAACCTGGACTGACTGACGAAAGGTAGATCTACATCAGATCATGTATCAAAAGCAACAGCACATATAAAGTAACAATTTGCGACAAGAGTGTTCTTTCAACCTTTTAGATGTACAGCAAGCATACGATCGTCTTGGCATAGCAGGGTATTGTAGTGTTCCGAATGGTTGTATAAACGATTATACACAGTTGAGAAGAAAAATGTCATTAAAGAAAGTAGGTTCTTCTCTGTCTTTCTCTGGACCACTTAACATGGCAATACCCTAAGGATCTGTTATAGCGCCTCTATTTTTCGAATCTTATGTTATATGATTTACCAAAATGTCTCTCAAAATCTAAAAATATTGCTCAGTATGCTGACAATATAGCAATTTGGATGACCATTCCATTTTTTTAAAAATAGGCTGCATTACATCAACCATTTAAGCAAAATGTATATAATAGAACTCGATTGATTAAACATGAACACGAAAGCGGATGGTTGAGAATGTTCCGTAGAAAAGACCCATACATTTTTTAACAACGGTCTTGGTCCTCAAAAGCTGACAAGTGTTCCGCTGATGCGAAAGGAATTAAACATAAAACAGAGGTTAAATTCTTGGGAGATTATTTAACTTGGAAAAAAAAAAACAACAGATTTTGACAAAATAGTGAGCAAAGCTATGAAAAGCTTAAACATTGTAAGAATTTTTGGTGTTAGTAAACACTTCTAGGGGTCAGATTCCAAACCTCTGGTGCACACTGCACCTGCACATGTCAGGCCAAGATTTATATCTTGTCAGGAAGTCTTTTTCTCTGCCCCTTAGAGAAATTACATTGTTGGGATAATAAATCTATTAAGCTGGCCTTAGGCGTTCCGCTCCATTCAAATACTATGGAATCGTACAAATTAGCAGAGTTTCATCCCTTGATCATCGGAGAAAATCAGCATAACCAAAATATGTTCTTAGTGCAAGTGTCAATAGAAAAGTCTGTTAAATCTGAGTTACAAATAAAATCTGAACAGGACTTCTCAAAAAGCAATAAGAATAATGAAAACTTGTAAACAATTGCCAAGTGATGTTAATCCATAGAATACTGCTTCAGTTATGAGCGCTATGCCCTTATTTTCGTGGAATTAACAAGAACTAGCTTTGATGTATTTTCAACCTTAGAAAGGTTGAAAATCTAATACTTAAACTAAGACAGTCAAGCCATGCTTAACACAAGTACGTCCCAGTCATCTTTAGATTCACACAGATGGTTCTGACTTAAAAGATGGAAGTTGGGGTTTACAGTTCCACCCCAAAAGGTCGATAAAAATCTTATCATCTTGGACGAGGTCCGTTAATTTTCTCGGCAGAAACCGTTGCATTTGTATGACTGTTATAAATGATTGATATGCCACTGAATTTGCTTAATGTTTTATTTTGTGTAGATTCTGAATCTGTTTTGCAAGCTTTTTCGTCAGTATTGTATGTAATCTAGTATATCTTGTTAAATAAGTCATTTACTTAATTGCATTCAAATGAACGGAATGAATTGAATTTTGTTGGATTCCTTGTATTGCCTTGTACGTCACTGCGAACGGAAATGAAAAAACAATCACACCGTCAGCTTCTTTGCTCTCATCACGACATAACTAAGTACTTTTTAACAGGTTGCGAGGTCCTCGTAGATTATCAAAGTTCAGCGTCCAAAATGTATTTGAATTTTCCATCCACACAGTACTGAAAAACAACAACTTGCAGATGTAATACGAAGCTGACAGTTGAATACGTTTTACTTTATTGCGAACAAATATGACGATTTCTTTCCATAGAAGTAATTGATCATTTCTTGCGGTTTTTGGATCAAGTTATCTAGGGGAAAAATCTTTTTATTTCGTAATGTTTTTGCTCTTATCGGCCGCTTCTTGTGAATCCTTCACCATCACCTGAACCCCCTTGCTTATTGCCCACTCTACTCCTTACGCCATTCCCAACCCTTCCGCCTTCCTTTTTTCTTTGTGTTGTTCTGTCTTCGCTTTTGTTTGTTGTACTAATCATCGTTGATCTATTGACAAAATTTGTTTTAGACTTTAAAATCATCAAAACAGATAATCAGACTAGAAATAAATGATCCAACCAGCCAGGCAACCATTCATGCAAGAAAACACCTCACGCATGTCTACAAATGCACGCATGCATGCGCACATACACATATGCATGCGAGCGCGCATATATGATACATATATAAACACACATTTGTTTTCACGCGTGCACCTGCATATACACAAAGAGACACACGCACAAACGTGCGTGCATAAGCACAAACGCGAGTACACACACGCGTAATCACACATGCGTAATCACACACACACACACACACACACACACACACACACACACACACACACACACACACACACACACACAACAAACAAACAGAGAGACGGGGGAGAGGGAAGGTATACGAAAAAACGAACGCTCAGGTACCCAAAGAAATCTGCCCTCCTGTATCAAAAGCTCAGTCATGGCACTAATCATGAGTTATTCAAAACAGTTTTGCAAGACCAACAACTGATGGAGGGCAGCTGATCGAGAAAATGTAGAAGAGAACTGGATGCCATCGAAGCACCCGCCGCTCTCACCCTTTTCTCCCCGCCCATCTCCTCGACCTATGCACACGCGGTCACGGTGAATGTGTGTACAGATAGATAGTGGAGAGAGAGAGAGAGGGGGGGGGGAGAGAGAGAGAGTGTGTGTGTGTGTGTGTGTGTGTGTGTGTGTGTGTGTGTGTGTGTGTGTGTGTGTGTGTGTGTGTAACTGCACAAAACGACCCTGAATTCGAACACTTAAAACGATACACACAAATTTCAAATCAGCATGTGAACCACGTCAGTGAGTGATACAAATCCCTTCAATACAGGCCCCCCTCTTCGGATAGTTCTGCCCGTCCCTCTGGCGTGTTTCAATAGTCAGTCTGTGTCTTTGTTTCCAGAACAGAAGTAGAAAGAAGAAGGTAGTTGGACGCCGGCATCTATGCAGACCTCACGAAAGCCATCGTGGTCATCAACACAAGGGTTTGAAAGACAAGCACAAGGTCTCCCTGGCGATCTTCAGGAATTGTCAGCCTCGGGAGGCAACCCCCGAAATAAAGTTATCACAGCAAGGGCTGCAATTCCTGAAACAAAGTTATCACAGCAAGGGCTGCAACCCCCGAAACAAAGTGATCACAGGAAGGGCAAAAACTGATGACACGCAAGGAGCATCGGATGCTGAGAGAAGACGTCTTCAGAGAACAGGGAAGCTGTCAGCACCATCCCTCAGCTGCTCTCCAGCGACCCCACGTCAGAAAGGCACACTGTTCTTCGCACTGCGCAGGGATCTCCAGACGCCCGCTACCCTTGGACAGGTCGTGGTCTTCATCGCCCGCGACGGACACACGTAAGGAATGTCACCACATGAAATCCGCATTGCCACAGTCCAGGACATTGCCAGCAACAACTTCTTCGTACGACGGCGGTGGATCGGTGATGTAGGGCGGGGGGTCGGCAGCACGGAGACGGCGTGGGAGAGCAGGTTGACGACTGACAGCAGGCTGATGACTGACAGCAGGCTGATGACTGACAGCAGGTTGACGACTGAGAACAGGCGGACGACTGATAGCTGATTGACGACTGAGAGGAGGATGAGAACGATTACTGATCACCGCTCTACCACCGGAGGCCTCGCCTCAGCCTCAATAACACTACCAGTTGGCGTGTCATCTTCGCTTCCCGACTCAGCCTCAATAACACTACCGATTGGTGTGTCATCTTCGCTTTCTTCTTCCTCCTCGCCTCTTCCTCCCACTGGAGACGCGTCCCTGCCTGCTTCTTGTTCTTCCGCTCCCCACGTGTACCCCAGACCCTGCTCCTCTTCCAGTTCGCAGTACATGGACGCGGAGCTGGTCTGGGCCGCCGAGAGACTGAGCGGCTCCCCGAAATGGTGCAGGTGATGCTCCAGCAGCCAGCACGTGGGGGAGAAGTTCTCGTACTGTTCGCTGCCCCCGGTCAGCAGGTTGGAACAGTCCACGTCAGACAGAACTTTGGGCCTCTGCGAGATGCCGGACGCCACGTGGCTGATGAAGGAATAGTGACGGGTTCCCCCGCCGAATACGTACCGGGCCGCGGGCGCGAAATCCCCCGACAGCGGCGCCGACCGTGTCCGAGAGGCCACTTCATACTGACGGCTGCTGTGTTTCTTGCGGTGCACTCCAAACCATATTCGCTTCCACAGCTGTAAACCGTCCATGATGGGGCCCGTTGGGGGAAGGGGTGGGGTGGAAATGGGATGGAGGGGAGCGGGGAGGAGGGGGGGTAAGGGAGGGGGGTGTCCCCCCTTCGCTAGGTCACAAGAGGAAAAGTCTGTGTCATCGTCCTTTTAATCCGTTTCATCCTTTGGAGAGGATAGATTAAGTTGATCTTTTTTCATAGAAACATTGAAACCCCAGTCGCAAGATGCGGGAAAGAAAAGCAGCAATAACACGCTAGCCCCGTAGCACTAAATGGCTCCATTGTCTTCACCGAAGCGTTTAGTTCCCGCCTATTCTTGGTGTGTGTTAATTAAGGTTCAGTTGTTCATGCGTTTCACTGCAGCACTCAGTTTCTTCACTATCTTTCACCGAACGCACTAAATATCTGTCCGTTGTTGCTCACCCAGAACGTTCAGTTTCTTCATTGCTTCTTCCTAAATACTTAATGCCTACATTGTTTTGACAACAACAACATAGAAACCCTACTCAATGCCTTCGTTGTATTTTACCACAAGTATTGAGTCTTCGTTCGTTGTTGTTGTATTTCACCACAAGCACTCAAAATTTCTTCTTTGCATTTTCACCAATAAAACTCGGTCCTTTTGTTGTATTTTCACCAAAAGCACTCACTCCCTCACTAAATTTCATCAAAAGCACTCAGCTCCTTCGTTGTTGCTTTGTTTACAAAATGCATTCAGTTCCTTTGTTGTTGTTTTGTTCACAAAATGCATTCAGCTCCTTCGTTGTTGCTCTGTTTACAAAATATGTTCAGTTCCTTCGATGTTCTCGTGTGTAGCACTCAAATCCCTCTTCGTCTTCATTTGTACCACTCTTTCAGGTGACACACTCTCTTCCTCCTGTGTCTGTAAGTGTAGCCTTCAGTTGCTTCTTTGTCTTCCGGTGTAGCACTCAGTCCCTTTGTTCTTTTCACGTTGTTTCTGAAAATAAATAATAAAAAGGTTTATAAAGGCATTGGTTGAAAAGGGTATTGATTCAGAAAAAGAATATAAATCAGTCCATCAAACAACCCACCACAATCAGTCAACTGAATCAAAGATTATCTATTAGTGGATCACGTTCTGAACAGAAAACGACGACCTTGCGTACCCAACAGGTGGACAGCGGTTTGTCTCAACCCCGCTGCAATTCGTTCTGCGGAGTACATGATCAGCTCTCTCTCTCTCTCTCTCCTCTCTCTCTCTCTCTCTCTCTCTCTCTCTCTCTGTTTTGCTGCCAGGTTTTTCTGTGTTTAGAGTGATCTCAATCTTAGTACGCATTGGCAATAGTATAAAGTGATTAAACAGAAACAACTTGCCGGGCATTATTCTTTTAGATTTTGGTAAAGCCACTGATTCCTTAAACTGGTATTTTATGTGCAAGTCTACATTCCTGTCGTTTACCTAAAAACGTATTTGTTAGTTTATTTTTTTTTTTTTTTGCATTAACATAATAGCAACAATGATAGAAAATGGAACAAAGCCATAGATCCCAACTTAGCGGGGCTGTTGTGTAACGTGACCCGCTTTCACCTTATGCTTTTGTCACTTGTGTTAAAGTTCAGTAATAATGCTAAGGTAAAACAAAGGTACCAAATGCATTAGATTGTTGGGCATTGCCATAAAGTCACCAAATGGACAGATGATGCATCACTCACAGATACAGGATACAAATGGTCTCTTTGGAGAAAAAAACCACAGAGGTTCTGAAAACGTTCGACCGAATTCCTGGCCTGATACCAAAGTGCACTTAAAACACAGGTGAAAGAAATTAGAGAAAATCCAAGACTACAAATGATATGATACATTTAAAAATTCAACCGGCGTAAGACATCAGTAATCTGGTTTGCTCAGGATCTAAAAAAAAAGAGTATACAAGAACATACCCCACCGATTTTTGTTCCAGTGAAAGCCGTGTCAGACACTTGTCACTCCTTTAAGGTTTTGAGGTCCCTCACACTTTAAAAGGTGCTGATCTATGGTTGATGTTAAAAATGACTTTCCAAAATAGTCTTGCATAGATGTTTAAAAATGACTTTCAAAAAATAGTCTTCAGACACATCGCTCTCGACTTTTCTGGAATAATGAACAAGACAGTACAAGCAGAAAACCAATAGTGAGAGAAGCACAGAAAGTGTGGTGCTGGTATACAAGCCTTTAAAACTTATATTTCAGCACTGAAATCGACACGGTTCAGCAATCACAACACAGTGTTCGCAAAATGAACAACACTGTATGTTACTCTATTCACCCATAGACGAGGAAAGTGGGGTCTTGTTTTGCTTGTCAAAAACCCCCTGAAAATCCGTATCGGAAGATGTCTTACCAGCATAAAAATCAGTAAGAAACACACCTGAAAATCCATATTCGCAAGATGTCTTCAGAGCATAAAAATCAGTATGAAACACATCTGAAAGTCTATATTGGCAAGATGTCTTCAGAGCATAAAAATCAGTATGAAACACACCTTAAAATCTTTATTGACAAGATGTCTTCAGAGCATTAAAATCAATATGAAACACACCTGGAAAATCTATATTGGCAAGATGTATTCAGAGCATACACATCAGTATGTAATAAAGGTTAACCCCCAAGACTATTTGCTGAAAGAATGAATAATGTACAATAAAATAATCAAAGTAAGGGATGAATTAATCATGCACAAGCTAGAGAGCCGCACTCTTAAGTTTTCTCATCTCTTCACAGAGATGCATGGAATTCACGGGACTATGCAGTGTCTATTTCATTTTTAAACATACACTAGATGTACACTATCAGTAAAACAGAATATCAGGCAACTGGGAGTTTGGATCAGATGATTTATAATGTGCGCAGTAAAATGACAACAATACTAAGAAACATTTTCTCTGAGTGGTCTCCATTGTCCTGTGGAATTTCAGTTCCAAACGATTGGAAATAAAATCTTTGTTTTAAATAACAATTGCACTCTGATGTATCATGGAAATATTGTTTCTTTAAAAGCTATCGAATAGAAGACTGATTAAATGGCTACGGTTGCGTAAGGTACGATGAATTATTGCCACAAAAGCAACATTAGCAGCAAATGAAGATCACTCATTTTTATTACTCAGTTATTTGTAAAAAAAAAATGAATAAATAAAATGATAATAATGATAATACAATTTTTTTTTTAATGAACAAGGTGGCGTCAGACGTACAAAAATTATGGTGATTAGACAATTCTGGGTACAGGTAGGGGATCTTCTTAGCGAAGAAATCGACAGTTTTTTTGCCACTGTGTGCGTTACAGAGAAAGTAGTATTGTTTAGAATATATCCTTGCTGAACGACATATTTACACACGTGGAGTTGTAAGATCTATGCCGTATCAGCTTGTATTCAGAATCATTCTGAAACTGTGATACAGTAGTGCAGAGTTTGTTGCACGGAAAAACATTAACATACAGGGAAATAAATTCAAACCGAACTACTTCATGACGTGTCTGTAACATTAAATCAGTTGTACATTGAGCCCCAAACGACTCAGTTTATAGACTGCCGAACTCGTGATCCTAGTGATCCTGGGGTTGCCCGTTCGAATCTCTGCCGGGATGTTTCAGTACAGGGGAACATTTCCCTCTGAGTTAACAGTGGTTTTGACCCCTCTTCTTAAAAAGTCGTTCAAATGAGACTACAAACTTAGTCACGTGTGTGAACGCACGCCTAACATCTTTGCGCACACGTAAAATTCCATCATCATCAACTTTCGGAAGAGAAGACCACTTTGGCCCTTGGTATGGATGACATGTAGACACACAGCATACACCGAAAGAATGAAAATATGAACGAAAGCTGAGTGACGCGGAAAAGAACTTTGTGTAGCGCAGCCAGCATGCAGCTGTTCAGTATATCGCACACAGATGAGTGCCCATATGGTACTGGCCCACAAAGCCCACCCCAGGTGCTTCAGTCCTGTCCCACTTTCGACAGCCTGCGACGTGAGTTTTGGCCCAGTGCAGTGGAACTCTAAGAAAAGCTGTGGGGAGCGGCAGACTCACTCCGACAGACCGCTGACTTTGCCAAGCTACGGGACTTTGTATCTGACCAGTTTGACCAGGGAACGCAGAAGAAGAAGCTGTTCAGTCAGATCTACCCTGGTAGGCAGCCCGCTTTGTAAACTAGAGTGTGGATTGTAAAGAGCTTTGAGAACAGGTGCTGTGTAAGTACTCT
>JADBJO010005395.1:77500-80000 GCA_016801955.1 Conus betulinus
TGACCAGGAGAATGGGAATGACGTCGGTTCCTCCCACCAATCAGAGAGACGCTACTATTTTTGGTGCGCAGAGACAAAAATACTGACTGAATGTAATGCGGAATGATGTCCTCTTTGGTTGACAGAATCATTTATTCTACAAGGATTACTGTTGATTCTATTTCTTACTTCATTATTCTTTGGGCGAGCGATATGTGCACAAATGTAAGCAAGAAGTGGCCTTCCACATGAAGTTGTGTTTTTTTTTTTCTGAAACTATTGAAATTCCAATACAAGATTCGTAGCCATGTAAAAGGATAGACGCCTGCATGTGTAATGCTTGATGAACATTTTGTCAACAGCTTAGAGAGAGGCGGGGAGGGGGGGGGGGTGGGGTAAGGAGGGAGTAGGTGGGTGGGTAGATGTGTGCGTATGGGCGGGGTGGGGGGGGGAGGGGTCTTCTTCTTTTCTTTCTTTGTGCAAAACTGTGTAAAAGATTTATGAACATGGTATAAAAGAATTTCCCCTATGACCTCTAGTCCTTGAAGAAAACATTCATCGTGGTCAGATTGGAGATCGAGAGGATTTTAAATGCTGAATTAGGATCTGGATTGTTTGTATCTGTTCCTATAATTCATAAACATTACAGTGTATCTTGGGGTTGTGGTACCTAATTGGTCCAACTGCATAAAAAAAAAAGTCTTCCCATTATGAGGTAGACGCTTCGTAAAAGTTATGATAATCCTCCCTTTGTTTTTCAAATATTCTTATCATCGTCACTATCATCTTTATCAATATTCTTACAATTGTTCTCATTACTATCATTATTGTCATCATTATTATCTTAACTCCCATGGTCCCTTTCCCAACGGCCTCGTTTTAATTCAACACCCATCTTACGCCGAACGTGAGAAGATAAGTGATTGCTCGTTCGTTCTCATTATGTTGAACGTTGTTTGTTTTACCTGAAGGGGGGGGGGGGGGGGGGGGTCGACACGCGTTTATGGTTTGTCTTGTAATCTGTTTGTCGACATTGTCTATATGTTTTGCAGGCTTGGTTGTAGGATCATGATCACTAGTGATTTTGTTGTGAGGTCTTTACATGCAGAACTTATCTGTTCGCAGACGAGAGCAGAAAACAGCGCCCCAGAGAGGGGACGCAACCTTCGTTGTGTGCAGGGGATTGCGTAAACGGGTAAGCTTATGGCTTCTTCTTTGATAATGTCATTCTAAGGGGGAGGGCGGACGTGGGGATAGGACTGGGGCTGGGTTTGGGTACTCAGATCTTAGTCGAAGACAGCAAGTGTAAAATGCGTTGTACCTCAATTAAAAAAAAAACAACAACAACAAAACAAATGTTGACTCACATGCATCAGCAAAAGGCTGGATGACAGTCTCATATAGTTCTTGTGCAACCTTTTTTTCCATACTTAACGTGACCCGTGAAACGAAACAAAACCCTGTATGGCTTACCATGGATACACAAGAACAACATAAACACGCAAGAAGTAACCTTCCGAAAAATGTGTCCCCGCTCAGATATGCCCCGGGTACTTTTTTCTAAAAGTTTATATAGATAATATTTCTGTCAAAGGTCTCTGGAAATATACAGAAAACATGCACAATACTATTCACACACACACACACACACACACACACACACACACACACACACACACACACACACACACACAGAGAGAGAGAGAGAGAGAGAGAGAGAGAGAGAGAGAGAGAAGACAAATATATGAAAATAGAGAGAATATATGTATGTAATTGAAAGAAAAACCGAGATAAGAAAAATAGTGGACAGAGAAGTGAGTGAAGAATATATTGATAAAGAAAACGGAGAAAGAGAAAACAAACTCTAACATATATATGAAGTAAATACCGAGCAGCATGGTAGTGGGTCTGTGGAGAGTACTGCGGGCTGGTGTTATGGGGATGGGTAGGCATACGCTGTTCTTGGAAGCTGAAACCAAGTGGACGGAGGATTCCTAGTCTGGCAATAAAATGGGATTCCTGCGTGGTGTCCTCAAAGTTGTCACCCTGTCATTGCCAAAGCGCCAGGATTTTGACATGGTTATTGTAGTGTCGGGGATGGTTGAAGTGCACAGCGGTTGATTTGGGTCGGGGATAGCGGATGACGGCCAGGTATTCAGAGATGCGTGTCTCAAGTGGTGTGGATGTCTCACTTACATAGAGCTTATCACATAGTTCACAGTGGATGGCGTACACAGTGTTGTGTCTTTAACACGATACCGAACGTTTGATTTTGAACGAGCCTTTGTTGCGATGTAGGATGGTGTCTGTCCTAGTGAGAGGACAGATTTGCTGTCGGATGTCATGGCACTGCTAAGAACTATTGTCATGGGATGGTGATGACATTTGTTTTGATCGTCATCGTCGTCTTTAATTCTAGCGCGTTTCGGGACTCGGAGACTGATATATATGGTACTACGTGAATTTTCCGCTAGTTTCTGTTCACGCTCCCAAAAATTCATTTTTGTTCTACAAGGTTTTG
>JADBJO010005395.1:82500-85000 GCA_016801955.1 Conus betulinus
TGCTGAGTTAGTGTGTATGTGTGCGCGCGCACGCACGCGCGTTACCATGTGAATGTGTGTGCCTGTACATGTGTGATTGTGCCTCTTTGATTGTGTGTGTGTGTGTGTGTGTGTGTGTGTGTGTGTGTGTGTGTGTGTGTGTGTGTATGTTCAGATGTCTTAGGGCACACCGAGAGTTTTGGTCACAAAAAGATGACACAAGGGAGATCACAGACCTCCACTAAGGTCCTTTGATTTGGTTCAGACTCCTGAATCTGCCACAACCTTTAGAGAGTTGGTCGTTGGACCGCATTCTGCCTTTCGACCAAGACTGTTCACATTGGTTCGCGTATTTTTCTGCCATGTTGCTGACGGATAGATACCTGAACCAACAGACGTACGGACGGAAACATGCCCTTCTTGAAGGATGCGTACATTTTGTCATAAGAAGAGCAAGGGGTTGTTTTTTTTTTCTTCAATCGTTTCTTTCTTTCTTTTTTGTGTCGTTAAGACCTAGACGAAAAGCGAACATTTGTTCCTTTCAGACTTGCCTCAAAGCTTGTTACTTCAGTTGTCAGTTCTTTTTCTTCCTCGTTCGTCATACCGTTAGATGAGCAGACCGGTGTTCTCGATGAAGGCTGCCGTCCGTCGAAGTTCCTCCAGGGTGCCGTACAGTTTGGCTTCCACTGCTGTCGGTGTTGGCCAGTACTTTCTCCTGGATGCTGCATACGTCGTACAGACTTGAAGGATGTGGTCAGTTGTCACTGGTCCCTCACCACAAGGGCACTCTCCACTCTGTCCAATGCCAAATTTTGTGTGCATGTGGTGGAGCAGGCGATTGTGTCCCGTCCTCAGGCGGAAGATCTTTGACCTGTTCCCGTCGTCCCAGCAGCAAATGGTATGTGTCTTCTGGGTTGTATTTGGGATGCAGGAGGCGCCATTTTATTCCTTGCTGTGCCTTGATGATTGTCCTAATTTCGTCGTATGACACCAGGTTGTTGGCCTGCTCCTTCTGTGCACCGTCTTTTTGCCAGAATGTCCGCTTTTTCGTTGCCTCTGATGCCACAGTGTGCTGGTACCCATTGTATCACCACTTTCTCACTCTGGCACTCAGGGCAACAAGGGCTGAAGTGAGATGGTTCTGTTCTTTGCAGTGGGAGTTCTTGAGGGCTTGGAGCACGGAGAGAGCGTCAGAGAACACCACCACCTGCCCTGTTGTTGCCTTGTGGAGTTCTGCAAGACTGTTGTGGCTGCCTCACAGAGGGCTTTCTCGCTCAGCTCGGAAGTTGGTGGAATATTTTCCTGTTGGAATTGCAATTTTCTTCATCTCCGTCTTTGTATCGGAGGAAGATTACAGCTCCACCATCCCTCGTTGCTTCTATGGTGGAGCCATCTGTGAAGACATGGGTCCAGTCTTCCTGGGGGTACTGGTTGCAGATATACTCCATGGCCAGGGCTTCCTTTGGGTATCTGACTGTATTCCTCTCTTCTCCACTCCGGGAATGCTGGTGACAACTGTTGGGAACACCTGCCTCTTCCAAGATGGGTGGGTGACATTTGCCTGGACAGGCTTTGCTCATATTCCATCAGACTGAGACTGTCTTTCAAGGCGTCTTGACTGGTGGATGAAGCTGCCTCTTTTCAACCGGCTCTTGGTGGGTCTGCTCATTCTGTTGTTCATTGGATGGGTTTTCAAGGCGTTTGAATTTTGCTGCCAGGATGAGGATCTTTGTGTCCCTTCTGTCCTCCAGTGACTGTAGCCCTGTGGTCTCCATCTTCAGGATTGGGGTGGATCTCATGGCGCCAGTTATAACACGCTGAGCTTGGTTCTGTATCTTAATGAGATGGTCGAGGTTAGACTTTGCAGCTGATGCCCATGCTGATGTCCCGTACTCAACTACAGGTCGGACTCTCCCTGTATAGAGCCTCTTCAGGATACGTTCGTCAGCCCCCCAGTCCGTCCCCACAAGTTTCCTCATGATCGCCCAGTCTCAACTTGGCCCTGCTACAGCATCTGTTGTTCTACTGTTTCCAAGTGAGCCTGCGGTCAAAGGTCACTCCCAGGTAGGTAGGTGTGGGTTTCTCTGCAAGCCTTTGGTTGTTAAGTGTCAGCTTCGCCTCTTGCTTCTTGCTGGATAGGCTGAAGACTGCGTAGGTTGTTTTGCTTGAGTTGACAGAGACAAGCTATTCCTTGGTCCAATCGCTGATCTTATTGAGCACAGTCTGGAGGCGTACCTGTGCTCTAGTGGTGTACTCTTCAGAGCACCATAGTACCAGGTCATCTGCGTAGACAGCTCCTCTGACCCCTTTTGGCAGTTGTCACTTATGTGACGGCTATTATTAAGATCTCTGGCGGAGGGAGCAGATTGCCCTGTTTCACACTTGTCTGACGCTTGGGTCGACACACATTCACATGTACACGAACGCACGCACGCATGTACACATGCACACGCAGGCACGCACGCGCGCACGAACGTACGCACACACACGAACGCGCGCGCGAACGCACGCACGCGCACGC
>JADBJO010005395.1:87500-92500 GCA_016801955.1 Conus betulinus
GATCTGTTTTTTTTAAACACCATGCCTGTGGTTTTTTAAATTACTTCTTTGTTTTCTGTTTTGTTTATCGTTTCACTGGGGGGGGGGGGGGAGGGGGAGGAAGAGACTTGCAGCGAAAGATCTCGGCAAAGAGTATTAATATAATCGACACCCCCCCCCCCCCCCCCCCCCCCCCCCACACACACACACACACACATCCCCCGCCCCCACGCATAACGAAAGATTCGTCTTCAGCCACTTAATTAAGCTAGCTTATCTTCGCAGTACGCAGGCCGACGCGGTTTTCTTTCTGTTCTCTTTCCCATTGTTTCAGAGAGTATTTACAGCCCGCGTTCCAAAGCAGACTGACAACTAACTCTTCAGTCACAAGGACAGGGCATCATTGGTATGGCCTTTGCCCTTTCGTGCTGCTTGCGGGCCAGGCGTGAACAACCTTTGCAGGGCACGCGGTGTGCGCGGCTGTCTCGTGTTTCTTTGGCTGTTGATTTCATTGATCGCCGCACGTGCGTTCTGTGACATGTCTAAAGGCGTCGATCCACCGTCCGGCGATTTTGCACTACACATGCTCGATGAGAGGCTCTAACAGCGTTATGCTTACCAGTGTCGTCTATTTACTCTCAGGCTGGTTAGGCTTGTATCACGGGACATTGTTGCCGGGTGATATACCCGTTGCAAAGAGACCTACATAGTTAAGAAGAGTAAGTTGTTTCAAAGCGATTAAGATTCGACACATTAGAAAAATACCCACGGCAGAACACTCACACGTACGGGCCGTTGCGCTGCGCCTCCAACTGCTTAACTGGTGAACAACGGCAACTATAAATGAAATCCGCTTGCTTGGGTTTTGGGCCTCGTTTGTCGCCATCTTCAGTATCGCCGTCCACATATTAAGAGGCAGTGGAATAAGTTTACCCGAAACGAGGTTTTCATCATGTGAAGAATTCGAAACTGAACTGTCCAGTTCTGGACTGCTATTCAATCGAGGCATAGTCACGTGTCTACGAGCAGTAATGTTCCCTGGCTCATTATGCAAAATGCAAGACATGTATTTGGCCATGCTAGAGCACGTCATGAAATGAGCTGACGCGCGAAATAGTGTCGAAATCTATGCCTTAACAAAAAGCACGACAGACTGAAAACAGGGAACACTGTACTGCACGAGTATTTCGACACGAAATGTTTTGCGATTCCTGTGTAAGATGGCCTTTAATCACTTAAAAATTAACGTTTCTGCATTAACTTTCAGTCAGTCATAAAATACCTGAAGGTTAATATTGGCCTCTCTCTCTCTCTCTCTCTCTCTCTCTCTCTCTCTCTCTCTCTCTCTCTCTCATCATGGTTTTCTGTAAAGGTGGTTATCTTGGAATAAGAGTATGATGGACATACGGAAACGATAAACTAAGAACTTCAAACACATACAAATCTTTAGGCTTGATATTCACAGGACAGTTAAGTATGATTGCTGCCCTTTTAGACACGAGCAGAAAAGGTAAGATGCGTGTTACTGAATTTCAAGAATCATTAAGGAAACTGCATACAATTAATTCTTTTCTGTTCGGAAGCTTTTTGATGCTCAGGTTAAGCCTATATTGACTTACGCAGCAGAAGTATAGGGGTTGGAAGATACAGCGTTAATAGAAAAACTACATACATTTGCATTTAAATGATTTTTGGGTGTTTCGCTGCGCTCTTCAAACAAAATTATTTACGGAGAAACAGGAAGACATCCATTTCCATTGTTCGTTCGAACATCAGTAAAATGTGTTAAATACTGGTTGCGACTGGTAAGATTACGAACTAATAGAATACTAACTTAGAAGCAGGCAAATACAACTGGGCATCAAAAGTTGGGGAACACTCTAACAGAAAATGATTTTGGGATAGTATGGCTGTGTCAAGGTATTGTCTCCGAGGACAAAATTTATCAGAATTTAAGGAAAGACTTTTTTCGTGTTACAAACAAAACTGGCTTCAGACATTGAAGATAATGATAAATTTGAGTGGTATCGTTCCTTTAAGATTACGTTTGAGCGGAGAGGTATCTGTCTTTATTAAGAAATAAAAGGACTGGAGAAGGTCCTGGTTAGGTGTGTGAAGACTCTCACACATCTACAGGTTCAGTTCAGAAGACAGAAAGGAAAGCTGAGATTTACGTCCTGTTGGCTGGACGCCCTTGTGGACAGGATGTACTCGCAGACTGAGGTCTGCACACTCTGTGGCAGCTGTTGTCGCTGGCAATAGTGGGAGAGTTTCGTGGGGAGGCCGCCGTCGTCTGTCGTTCTCTGAGCTCTGGTTCCTTGTAAACTATAGTTCACATTTGGGTGTTGGTCGGCCGACCATGGATGTGGGTGTTTTTCGCCTCTGTCCCCCACCATAAGGATGTCTTCAGGGCCACAAGGCCGCCTTCTTCGTGCTCGGATGGCGATGTGCCGCCTGAGGCCGCCTCAAAGAGGGAGCAGGACGAAAGTCACTGGAGCGCTGCGCGAGTCCCTTCTATCTGTGGTCCACGCAGACAACGACCGAGAGGGCAATTTTTCAGCCCAACCCCATGAGGGGTGCCCCCATGTGCCCCCCATCAGAAGCATGGTACCCCAGGCCACAGTAATTGTAGTCAGGCAGCGCTTCGTCGCCGATCACCCCACATCTCCAGGAGCCGTCCCCCGGGGACACAGGCTAGACCCGCCGTCACCCACACGGCTGGAAGGTTGGCTGCGACGCCTGACACTGACCTCTCACGTCTGTGTCCCTCAGAGGAAAGCTGCCACCTCTCCCTTAGTGTTCGCTGCCATGCCACCTCGCAGGGAAGGGAACTGCAACCGCAATACTGCCCCAGCAATGTAGCGTATTCTCCCCCCCCCCCCCCCCCCCCCCTCCCCCCGCCCCCCTCTCCCGTAATAATAGCGTTCTCTGATTGGGTTTTATCTTCCCCAGCCCCATGACAGTAACGTTCCCTGATGGTAAATCGGTCCCCGCGCTATCCATACTCTTCAACGTGATTGGAGCAAAGAAACAGCGTCCTGTGGAATGCGAAAATAGACATACAAACTTTGGAAAAGAGGAGACAGAGAGAGAGGTGCTCTTTTTAAAGGAGAACATATCTGAAGAAGTGTTCAGTTTGGCACACAAGCGCAGCATTCGTGTGACAGAGAAAAATTATGGTTACTGGTACCAATAGCATCCATTCGTTGCTTCTCTCCCTTTTCTCTTCATCTCTGATCGATGCAACGGTCTACTTACACTTTTTTTCTCATCTATGTCTGACATGAGATGGAAGCTATTCAAAATAAATAAAAATCTCTCTCTTCTCCCTCACCCCCCCCCCCCCCCCCCCCCACACACACACACACACACACACAACAAACACACATACACATAAGCAAGCAAGCGCACATGCAAGCACGCACACACGCGTGCGCGCTTCCCTTTTTTTTTTTTTTTTTACCAGTTGCTAAACCCGCGCGCGCGCGCGCACACACACACACACCACACACACACACACACACACACACACACACACAGAGAGAGAGTTTGGTCAGCTTTTAAAGCATTATTTTTCAAACTACTCGCTTCATCACATCAGCAGGATATGTGTCGTACTATAGTGTATTGTTTTGTTTTTCATAGCTTGGCACTGTTTTGTACTGTATTGCATTATATTGTGTTGTGTTGCATTGTATTGCATTGCTTTGCATTATTGTAGCGCATTATATAGTGTTGTCTTGCATTGTATTGCATTGTTTTGCATTATTGTAGCGCATTATATAGTGTTGTGTTGCTTTGTATTGTATTGCTTTGCATTATTGTAGTGCATTATATAGTGTTGTGTTGCATTGTATTGCATTGCTTTGCATTATTGTAGCACATTATATAGTGTTGTGTTGCATTGTATTGCATTGCTTTGCATTATTGTATTGCATGATATTGTGTTGTTGCATTGTATTGCATTGCTTTGCATTATTGTATTGCATTATATTGTGTTGCTGCATTGTATTGTATTGCATTTTATTTCATTACTTTGCATGTATTGTATTGCATTGTATTGCGTTGTTGCATTATATAGTGTTGTTGAATTGTTTTGTGTTGTGTTGTATTTTATTGGATTGCTTTGCATGTATTGTATTGCATTATATTGTGTTTCATTGCTTCTCATTATAGTGTAGTGTATTTAATTACCTTCTCCTGTCTTGTTTTATTTTGTTTTTGTTTTTTTTTCTTGTCTTTTTGATGACATATCTACAGAATGATGTTCTATATCCACTCATTTTGCTTGTTTCCTTCACTTTTTAATCTCTTCACTGTTTCCTGCTCAAAAAACGGATTGATTACAAAATGTCTGTTCAGTTTCAAATGTCACTGTACTGGTCAGACTCCATCCTACCTGTCTGATCTTGTCCAGCTGTCCACTCCTGTCCCTCCCCCCCCCCCCCCCCAATCCCCTCTTGCGTTCCACTACTGATAGTCTTCTCCTTTTCATCCCTCGATCCCCACAGCCTACTGCACGGAACAAACTCCTCCACCACGACTCTCTCTCTCTCTCTCTCTCTCTCTCTCTCTCTCTCCTCAAGTAATCTCTCAAGATAGCGCTTTTCACTGACTCAAAACGTTTTTTTTTTCTTTGTTCCTTACTATATATACAACAACATTTCAAAAAGATGCAACCTATGTTCAACAGAAAAATGGTTAATACTATGCAAACCATACTTAGCAACCCTAAACACTAAAGTAGAAATAGTAAACAACTGCAGGCACAAATGGAAATCGTTGTCAGCAAACGCACCCTGAACTATAAACAACCCAAAAAAACCGAACAATACGTGCAGCCAATCCGCACGTGCAAACAGTGACATCAGGCCATATAACACCGGCAGTAGCCGCCCCAAAACCATCCTGACGAGAGCGCTGGCTCGAAACAGATCTGTTGGTTTTTAAAACTTCCTTTTATCATCCTACTTGTAACAGATGTGCTCCCCAAGGGGTTGAGCATGTGTGTGTGTGTGACA
>JADBJO010005395.1:97500-112500 GCA_016801955.1 Conus betulinus
TCATTACCCCCACTGAAGTTCGACCCCATCTGGAACGCGGGGCTTCTACTTTCGCTTAAATAAACCTCTGCCGAGTGAGCATTGTACTTTCGCCTCGGATTACGTCTCGTCCTAGGGTGAATGCAAAAGGGGGGATGTTGTAACTACTTTTTAGCCCACTGTAACTACTGAACATAATCTTGAAAGAAAGTCTTTCATTAACATCTGTCTTATTATGTAGTTGTCGGTGAGGCGGGTGATTTCTCTTCTTCTTACCAACGTCTCGGCCGTGGCTATGATGGACGATGAAATGAATGTTATTGTCACTCCAGTTGATGGAAGAACTGTTGCTTTGAATGATCAGTGTCGGCGACAGCACAGGAAAACTAAGACAACAGCAAACTGGAAGTGCAAAACTGGTAATTGTTCATTGGGGGGGGGGGGGGGGGGGGGTCTGTATGTGTCTGTATATATATATATATATATATATGTGTGTGTGTGTGTGTGTGTGTGTGTGTGTGTGTGTGTGTGTGTGTGTGTGTGTGTGTGTGTGTGTGTGTGTGTGTGTGTGTGTGTGTGACGCCCATGCGTTTGTGTGTGTGCGTGTATGCGTGAGCGAGAGAGAGAGATAAAGAGAGAGAGATTTGGTGACAATTGAATTTTCGTCCATGTCAAAATCTGCCCCATTCGGCGAAAAAACTCAGCAAAAGTCCACTCGGGTAAAAGTCTACTCGGTAAAAGTCCACTCGGCAAAAGTCCATGTCTCCTGGTATACTGCAGCTCAGAATGAAATGCCCACACGGCTGATCCAATCAACCAGACCGAACACAAAGACCTGAAGGGGTACATATCTGGAAACTCTCAGGTTTAAACAGGAACATTACAACCATGCTTGCAAAACGGAGAGTGCAGCATTTTGGAGAGCAGAGAAACAAACATGGTTTATGCTCTATAAGATCATCGACATTCAGCACTTTGCCTTCGATCCATGGAAAACACGTTCAAATCATGCGTACAAATTCTTCCATGTCTCTCTCAACAAGAACAAACGTCTTCACATTTAGCTTTTTCAGCGTCACCTATGAACTTGGAATCCCTTTCAAATTCTCTGCTTGGGCTATTGATTCCTCTGCCTCTTAGGATCAAGATGCTTCGGGTTAAAGGTTAGAAGCAGTCGTGTCTGGAGAGGAGAGGAAGGAGAAGGGGAAGGGGAGCATGAATCTCACCGACATTGTGCTTTTTCTTGCTGTTGTAGTACAGGTGTTCTACGAGTCAGACAATCGTCGTTATACATAGAAAAAAGATCCTGCAGAATATTTGGGCAAGTATTCGGCTTAGAATTGTACGTCAAGCTCCATGATTTGAAAGACACCCTGAGATGGTTTGTCATTTTCCCTTTTTTCCCCGAGTGGCTCAACAACAAAAAAAAGGGGGGGGGGGGGGGGAACAGCCTTCAGTGATCTGCACAATTTGTCCTCTCCACTCAAACCAGGCATCCATTCTTCAGTGCACAGTCTGCTATCAATAACGTTTGAGAGAGAGAGAGAGAGAGAGAGAGAGAGAGAGAGAGAGAGAGAGAGAGAGCGAGAGAGAGACTGACACTGACACTGACACTGACACAATTCTTATTGCCATTAGCGAGTAAGCCCTGAGAGAGAGAGACAGACAGACAGACAGACAGACAGACAGGACAGGCAGGCAGGCAGGAAACAGAGAGACAGACAGACAGGGAAACAGACAGAGAAGACAGACAGACAGGGAGAAAGAGGATTCTCAAAACACCGTGACAGACAAGCAGACACGCAGAGAGGATACACCGAAATCCTCTAGGCATCAACCTCAACTTTTGGTGCGCAGTATATCTGAAGAAGGCCAGAAAGTAAGAAGAAAAGAAAAGCCCACGTGGGGAAACACGACGTGCGAAAACGGCGTGTAACGCAATCAGCAGGCCTCGCCACACAGAGAGAGAGAGAGAGAGAGAGAGAGAGAGAGAGAGGCGGCAGGCGACACATTAGCACAACACGTGGACTTAGACGACAGACGGGTGTGCTTGTGTGGCTCGTGCACGCGTGTGGTGTGTGTCAACAACACACTTCCTTTGCTCTTCACGCTGTGGTTTTTTTTGATGATCTGTGGCAAGAGACAGAACTTTCACTCGAGGCGAGTCGTGTTTGTATACAGTATGGATATTGTGTCGTCGTGGGTATATCTATTTCCCCCAACATTCTGAATTTTTCCTTTAAAAAAGAAAAAAGAATACAAGCAAGAAACGAAAATGTTTTTGGATTAATTACTGGTTTGATCGAAACGATGAAAAAAATTTTTTTTTATGCGATCATCTAGACCTGAAGATATTTGTTAGCGGTGTGTGTGTGTGTGTGTGTGTGTGTGTGTGTGTGTGTGTTGGCAGTGCTTCGATAGATTTGAAAAGTGATTTTCGCAGGACAGTGTGTTAATTATACCTTGCTGGACGAGATATAATCACATGACAAAAATGTGGTGTAATAAACGAACGATTTTAAGCAGCATGAAAAAGACGAGACCTGCTTTCAGCATGTGTCACAAAGTTAGGTGTTAGTGCACTGTGTAGACTCGCTCCATTCACTTGGGGCAAAGATGAGCTGAGACTGCGTAATGTAAAGACTCGTATCACAGTTAACAAAGACTAGATGACCGTGTAATTTAAGGTCTCATGACGATTGGCAGTGACTGGACAGAACGTAAAGATCCCAGTTCATTGGAAGACTACTGTCAACACACAATTCACCTCTTTTGAACTATGCCTGTGAGTATACGATCCGTGAGTGTACTGTAAAGACTCAGTTCACTTATGATGAAGACTATCTGTGTGTATACTGTAAAGACTGATTTACTTCTAACAAAAAAACTGTGTGAACTGTAAAGGACTCAGTTCAGTTCTGATGAAGACTGTAAATATACTGTAAAGACTCAATTCATGTGTTATAAGAGCTGTTTGTGATTTTTATGTGAAAAAACACAATTCAGCTTTGATGAAGACTATCTGTGTGTACTGTGTGTATATACCGTTTAAAAAAAGGCTCAGTTCACTTCTGAGAAAAAAAAAGTATATGACTATGCTGTAAAGACTCAATTCACCTCTGGGGAAGACTATCTCTGAGTATAATGTAAAGACCTGATAAGACCTGATTGATTTCTGATGAAGAGTAGATGTAGGGTATGATACAATAATTCGGTGACACAATAGGATAGAGTGTCTTATTGGTATTATTATTATCATTATTATTTATTATTATTATTAAAATCATTATTTTTTGTTGTTGTTTTCATTATTATTGTCGTTTTTGATGCCATTATTACTATCATTATATTTTTTTAATATTATTGTTGCTAATTTTATCATCATATAGTACGACCGTAACAGCTGCCCGACTGCCCGAAGCAGGGCGATCACTTGTGTCGGGCATGTGGTAAATACTGCCACATCCGCCGGGCAAGGACAATAGTTGTTAACAATCTGCTCCAGACAAATAACAGTTCAGCCGTAATTTTGCCGACACTGAATGACCATCGCGAGAACTGGAGATTTCGCTTCGTAAAACCATCATTTTCAGTTGTCGTTTATATCATATCATGTATAGTTTCCAAATGATTGGCCGAGACAAAGAAGGCATTGGGCAATCAGAATGGAGAACACTGGTCACCTATTTTCGTCCACCCGGGGAAATAATGCAGACGACGATGAACAGTGCATTCCTGTTCTTTTCCATTTAGTACTTCATAAGATTTTGAATTATTTTTGGCTACTGACAGGCTAGAAGTCGTGCATGGAGGAGAAGGGGGGGGGGGGGGGCAATAAACTTTGCCTAACTGCCTCTCCACCCCTCTTCCCGAGCAAGTAAAAAAAAATATATATATATATATACACATACACACATACATATACATACACACACACACACACACACACACACACACACACATTTTCATACCATCATCATCAGTATCACCAGCATCAGCATCATCTTCTGGAACGCCATCATTCCTGGAGACCAGTATTTACGGTAGATGTGACGGTCCCGTGTGGATCATCCACATACCCATTCTTCCCCCGGGCCGGTGAAGGCCAGTCAGATCGATTCCCCCCCCCCCCCCCCCCACACACACACACACACTTCTCCCCCTGCCCCCCTCTCCCCTAGTGGCTGGTGGCTCCGACAGACCTAGAGACATCCTCCGCCATGGGCACCATAGGACGGAGTGGAGTGTCATTATCTTCTTTCTTGTTGTTGTTGCTTTGTTGTTGTGGTGGTTTTGTGGGGGTGGTGGGTGGTTTGTTGTTGTTGTTGTTGTGTGTGTGTGTTTGTGTGTCTCATCTTCCACACCACTTCAGCGGCATTACCGTCATGCCGCTCATTCCGGCTTCCCGCCTACATCCACATCCTCGTTTGCCCCGCTGCAGGATCGGCACTGGCAATCTATGTCAATTCGTCATCAGGCAACCCACCAGAGGAGACACTGCACTGCTGGCCGCGTCACATCAGTGGTGTTCAGTGGTGCCTGTTCTGGTCCGACATGCACAAGACGCCAATTGCTGAATTCAGCAGTGGTGTTCAGTGGTGCCTGTTCTGACATACACAGGACACCAATTACTCAGCCCTCTACTGAAGACAATAACTGCTTAGCCGCGGATCCGGCGTGAGTGGGCACCCCCCATCAGGTGGGCGTCACCGCGCCCTTCCGACAATACTCACCACGCACTTGCCAATACCAGCGTCCACGACACGAACCCGCCAACGGCATGTACGCGGAGAGGAAATCAAAACTGAGGTCACCGTGGGAACAGGGCATGAAGGGTCACAGAACTGGAGACTTCGTATGCTGATCAGTGGAGGATGAGGATGATACTGTTCCACTTTGGTCTGAGGCTATCGCTAGGGTTGTACTCTACTCTCATTACATATCCGGTGTCTCAATCAGGCCCAAGAGATAACAAACACCTGTAGTGTTGGTCAGGAAGTTTGAACAACACTCCAAAGACGCATCTTGAAGTGGATTAAACACGTGTGTGGTCCGAGAATGAACTACTGAGCTCAGCAGAAAACTCAGCTCTGAGTAGGAACCAGTCGGTGCCGAAAAATCCCGCATTTCAATGGCTTTGACGGGATTCGAACCAAAGACCTCCCAGCGGGGAATCCGCGACGCTAACAACCGCACGGCGCTCAGACGCAGGTTCTTTTTGTTGTTAGATAATACGATCGGCCACAGAGAGATCCCAAATACTAGTCTGCTTTGTGAGAAACAGGATTACTAAAGACAACACTGACAGACAGTTAGTCGTCAAAAATGATACGGCGAACTCTTGGACTGTTAAGGCACAGGACCAAACAAAAAGGGGGATAACCGAAAATAACATATCCAGTTTTGTAAACAGTTGTAGGAGGGCTGTTTGGCAAGGTACAGAACCGATGACCTCTGACGCTTCACCAGTCTGACCGCTGGTGAGAAAACCAGATGGCGCCACCATTTTGTGGTGAAACGAGGCGTCAACTGATCATCTGTCGATAACTTGCCGGCATTGTGGACAGGGTCGTCGCTGCTGAGCCGTGGCGGAGCCAGCCCTTTCTTTCCTGGGATTTCCTGCAGAAGGACATCGCTCCGTGGTGACAGAAAAAGGGCGTTCGTTCTGCTCTGTGGCACTACAGACTGGGGGTCGCTGCCATTGTGTGTGTCTGTGAGGGGAACGTTCTGTGGTGACAGTTTCCTGAAGGATTTGCTGTTGTTGTGTTGTTCTGCTACACACGAAGCAGCAAGATGTCTGGAGAATCGTAAGTATTCGTTGTTTGTATTTTAGTGTTAGTCTTCTCAACAACAACAAAAAAAGGGGGAGGGGGGAATATTATGGGTGCATTGACATGAGGTGTAGGTAAACCTTTCGCGTGCGTACGTACATATGTGTGATGTGCGCGCACGTCCACACGCGCAGACATGTACATTTGCACACACACACACACACACACACACACACACACACACACACGCTTTTGAGTGCTGGCATGCGCATGCGCACGCGCGCGCGCGCGCGCGCGCGCGCGCACACACACACACACACACACACACACACACACACACACACACTTGCGCGTGCGCACACACACACACACACACACACACACACACACACACACACACACCTTCGAGCGCTCGTAGTCGCGCGCGCGCGCTCACACACACACACACACACACTCACACCTCCTCTCTCTCTCTCTCTCTCCCCCCCCCCCCCCCCCCCCCCTCTCTCTCTCTCTCTTTGGGCGCGGGTACATACACCATTTAATGAGGAAGTTGTGTGCGTGCGTGCGCGCGTGTGTGTATGTGTGTGTGGACATTATCAATACATTCATTGATTTCATCATCACGGCAAATCCAACACCGCGGCATGCTCCAGCAAGGAGATAGAACTGTCAAACCTGCACAGCGCAGTTCTTGAATCACTCGCCAGCACGCAGTTCTCTTGACACAAAACAACTATGTAGAGCCGCTCTAAACTCAACTCCCAATATGTTGAGAGTAAGCACGACGGTTAGTCTATGAACCAACAGAGGGCATATGGTGCGTTGTAATACAAATAGATAGATCAAGAATAGAGATTCAAACAAACAAATACTGCGTTGTGATACAAATAAATAGATGAAAATAAATAGATTCAAACGAAAACAAAGAAAGAAATGAATAGATAAATAAATACGTAGATCGATAAACGGTTGTACAAAGGCGTCTATAGAAACAAACGAACAAATAAATAGATAAATAAAATAAATCTATAAAGGTTCTATAAAGGCGTCTTGAGAATGGGTTTCCTTTCTGATCTCTGACCCCTGCAGACAAGTTTTGTCTAGTTTGAATGAAGTGTATAATGAACGGAAGGAAGTTGGCTCAGACACTCAGTAACGGAAGGAAGGTGACTGAGACACTCAGTAACGGAAGGAAGTTGGCTCAGACACTCAGTAACGGAAGGAAGGTGACTGAGACACTCAGTAACGGAATGAAGCCGACTCGGACACTCAGTAACGGAAGGAAGCTGACTCAGACACTCAGTAACGGAAGGAAGCTGACTCAGACACTCAGTAACGGAAGGAAGGTGACTGAGACACTCAGTAACGGAATGAAGCCGACTCGGACACTCAGTAACGGAAGGAAGCTGACTCGGACACTCAGTAACGGAAGGAAGCTGACTCAGACACTCAGTAACGGAAGGAAGGTGACTGAGACACTCAGTAACGGAATGAAGCTGACTCAGACACTCAGTAACGGAAGGAAGGTGACTGAGACACTCAGTAACGGAAGGAAGCTGACTCGGACACTCAGTAACGGAAGGAAGCTGACTCGGACACTCAGTAACGGAAGGAAGCTGACTCGGACACTCAGTAACGGAAGGAAGCTGACTCGGACACTCAGTAACGGAAGGATGCCGACTCAGAGATGCAGTAACGGAATGAACCTGACTCAAGGACTCAGTAACGGACGGAAGCTAGCTGTCTCAGATGCTCAGTAATGGAAGAAAGCTAAATCAGAAAGTTTGTTCAAAACTTTGTCGTTTTTTTTTCTTTTAATGTTTTCTTGTTTTGTTATCTCTGTTTTTCTGATCTATGTCCAATAACATACGTGTTGGGCCACGAGATTCACCGTGTTGAGTAGTCAAAATTCCACGTAATTAAAGGTTTAAGGGTCAAGTCTCGTTGCCAAAGTGGACGGAGGAGCAGTCACCATGTCAGAGCGTTATGGAAAACGTGGCCTGTCTCCCTGTCTCTCGTTCCGCCGCATTAGCCTTCCTTGAGCTGAATCAGGTACCTGTTGACTGCTGGATGAATGCAGAGCATTTTCAAGCCGCCCTTTGAGTGGGTCGAACTCAATTATTGTGAGTTCCACCGTTGAAGACTCCAGCCGTTCGACGACCTTCCACTCTACCCCCCCCCCCCCCCCCCCCACCCCCTCCTCTTCTCTTCCGTCCCTATCTCTTCTCGTGACTGGTACAAAGTGAAGCCCACCTTCCGCCTGTCATGTGTCGCTAACAAGCATCACGTGCACTGTGCACACGACCTTACGAAGGGCCATGTGTGTTCACTACAGCTAACCCTCAAGGCTTTTTAACCCTTCTTGCACAAAGAGTATCAGATGACACCCGCTGATACTCAAGGGGGTAGGAGTGAGAGAGGTGAAAGGGCAGGGAGAAGGGGAAAGGGGGTTGAGTGGGGGGAGGGGGGAGGTAGTGGGGGGGGGTGTGTTGGGTGGGTAAAGGAAGGTGGAGGACTGATGAGGTGGGTTGGGGGAGAAGGGACGGCAGGGGGAACAGGAGGGACGTGAGGGAAAGCGATGACTAACGTTGCAGGTACAACAACAAACCTGGACTCGCAGTACAGTACACGGAAAACGAGACGGCTTCTACAATTCATGTGGGAAAAGGTCTTAAGTACAAAACAAATCAGCAGGCAGGCAGCAAAAATCCATTACTTTTCTTGATCATTAAACTCAAGCCATAAAAAGGGGAATGGTTTTTTTTTTTATTTTCGGATACAAGTAGAACAACAACAAAAATAGCAACAAAGAAAAACAAAATAAGGGACAGAATTCACAAACTTCAGGTAATAAGATACAGACAGGCAGAACAACACAAGTTCAAGGAAGCAATAGTTAATAAACTTTTGTTCACTGGACACAGAGAAGCAAAACGGTGTAATGGTGAGAAAACGATGGCTCGTGAAATTTCGGCCATTTGAAACAGACAGACAAAATAAAACAATCTAAAATAAACAAACGTCTATGAGATTTCAGCCGTTAGACAAAAACAAAATAACATAATATCAAGACTCTCTCTCTCTCTCTCTCTCTCTCTCTCCTCTCGTCTCTCTCTCTCTCTCTCTCTCTCTCTCTCTCTCTCTCTCCTCTCTCTATTCTCACGTCTTTCTCTCTCTCCTCTCTCTCTCTCTCTCTCTCTCTCTCTCTCTCTCTCTCTCTCTCTCTATCTCTCTATCTGTCCTATCTGTCTGTCTCTCTCCCTCTCTCTCTCTCTCCCCCCCCCCTCCTCTCTCTCTCCTCTCTCTCTCTCTCTCTCTCTCTCTCTTTCCTGATCTAATCCTACACTGACATTCCTCCTCATGTCTTTTGCAGGGTCAAGGTAGCGGTCAGAGTGCGCCCTTTCAACCAAAGGTGAGTGAGTGCTTTAGAAAAAGCGACAGTGTCTTGCACAATTTACAGTACTTGGAGGAAGCCCTAGTTACTAGCCCTAGTTGGAGGAAGAGAAGGAGAAGAAAGAGGCGGAGGACAAAATAATAATTACTATTAAGTTGAACAAAAAAAAATGAGACTTTGTTGTTCTTCTTATTATTCTGTTATTTTTCTTTTCATTATTCCTATCACTATTGTTGTTGCCTTTGTGTTGTTATTCGTGTTGTTGTTTGTTGTTGTTAATCAACGACTGGAAGCTCTGCTGTGTGCTCTAGTGTGTGCGTACGTGGCTGTTAAAACAACAGCACGTTTCCCGCTTGCGAAAATATGGCTTCCCCGTTTATTATCTATCTACTTATCCATTTATTTTTCATTCATTTATTTTTTTTTTTTTCATTTTAGCCAGGTGAAGATTTTCTTTATGCACACACATAGGAAAGAAACTGTAAAAGAAACACATTGCACAATCTGACATTAAAATGACAGGAAAAGGTCATGCTGGTCATCAGAAAGAAAACAAACAGTGCTGGCTACACACACACACACACACACACACACACACACACACCACACACACACACACACACACACAGACACAGAGAGAGAGAGAGAGAGAGAGAGAGAGAGAGAGAGAGAGAGAGAGAGAAGATAGACACTGAAACATTCAGGAGAGAGCGTGGGAAAAGAAAGAATTGAAGAAGAAGAGAAAAGAGGGGTGGAGGATGAGTGTTTGCACATGAATGCCAGTACCATTTTATGTAAAATTTCTGATTATCATACCACGACATATAAAAACCTGTCAACAGGTTTCTTTTCGAAACTGGAACCACAATTATCATGATCGCCTAGTTACCCTGGGCGTACCCTCCAGATGACACGCATTCACGCTGGCTCTGTGATTGGGCAATTATTGACGACAGTAGGGGGTCTTAGTCAGAGGAGGACCAGGCTCCACTGAACACCACAGAAGTGACTCAGCAACAGGGCAGTGTCTTCTCTGGAGTGTATGCCTCACGGCAGCCTTATGATGACTGTTCCCAGTGGGGTGCTGGAATTTTTAACGGGGGCAAGGCGATCTCTCTGAAAATGGTTTTCCTGTGCGTTGAAGATCATCCGTCCAAACAATAAACTGAGGTAGTTTGAGTTCGTCGCTGAGGGCCTTTGGTCAACTGGACGTTTCGCTCTCCTTTAATGATTGGTACTCGCAGTTACTAGCCCTCATATGGCCTGACAGTGTTTGTCTGGGCTGTAAGCACTATGACATCACTAACGACTGACGTTAAACATAGTAGTTACCACCACACCACCACCACCACCACCACTACCACCACCCTACAACAACAACAGACGTTTGTAATCAGTGGCATTTTACCACCACCCGCCACCGCCACAACTGCCACCATCACCACCACCAACAACAACACATAAACGTTTGTAATCAGTGGTACTTCACCAACACAAATCCAGACGAAAGCATGTACTCGTAACTAGCAGAGCATAGCTTTAAGAGAAAAAAAAGAGATGAAACAGATATATAATAAATAACGACGTATACAAACACTCGCAGTTAATGCCTCAGGAGACCTCGGAGCAACCACAACCCAGCCATGTAAGAGGGCTCCCATCTGCTCAAACCAATAGACACAGGATCAAGCTAAAACGACAAAGAAGAGGACCCCCACAGAGCCAAATATTTGTTAGGTTTGTCCGTACGCAAAAGACCAGAGACATAGATACCCTGTGGTGTATTATGAAAGAGGAAACAACCAGAAAAAACAAGAAAAGGCGAACGTAAGAAGAAATACAAATCCTGTTTTATTTGCCCAGTTAAGAGATGCAGACGCGTGCACAGGCGCCTATTCACATGCACGGACGCGCGCACAAATGCATGCACGCACGCACGCGGGCATACACACACACGCACGCACGCACACACACACACACACACACACACACGCGCGCGCGCGCGCGCGCTTACTTACTGAAGTGTCAACATAACCACGTAAACACCCCCTCCCTTTCGCCCTCCCTATCCACCCCCCCCCCCCCCCCCCCCCCCCCCCCAACCCTCCCACACCCCAACCTCCACACCCTCAACCCTTCTTCCGAAACAATCTGTAAAGGGTTTAGAAAAAGAAGGGGTTAGTTACCCCCAAGGACACAGACAAATAAATGTTGCTTCATTTTCCACCCTCAGTCACTCGGTTTTGAAACAATCTGTACAGGATAAACTCCAGGATCAGGAGTCTTTGTGGTTCCACTGTTAGGCTATGTACAGCCTAAATTTCACAGTAGTTTGGGATAACGATGAATGAGGAAGAATTCACAGGGGGGGCAGTCATGACTGACAATAGAAAACATCTCTCTCTCTCTCTCTCTCTCTCTCCTCTCTCTCTCTCTGACGATAGGAAAACACACATCTCTCTCTCCTCTCTCTCTCTCTCTCTCTCTCTCTCTCTCTCTCTCTCTCTCTCTCTCTCTCTGACTGTCTCACGTGTGTGTGTGTGTGTGTGTGTGTGTGTGTGTGTGTGTGTGTGTGTGTGTGTGTGTGTGTGAGCGCACGCGCGCGCGCCTCTTTTTTAATTTGTTGATGTTCTTCAATCCTGCCCGCTCAAACACATCACCCACTACATTAATGTAAAGACTACCTGTGATTAGTGTAATTTTTTTTTTTTTAATGTTGATTTGTCAGTTGGAATGACATGTATTGGAATGAAGCGTGACTGACAAGGACAGATTGTGCGACTGGGCATCGGCCTAAAATCCGTATCTTTCAGTGCTAAAGATCGCGCTCTGTCTCTGTCTTTTGTCTCTGTCTGTCTGTCTGTCTGTCTGTCTGTCTGTCTGTCAGTCTGTCTGTCTCTTGTTTTGTCGTCTCTCTTCTCTCTCTCCACTCTTCTCTCTCATGTCTCTCTCTGTCTCCTCTCTTCTCATCTCTCTCTCTCTCTCTCTCTCTGTGTCTCTCATGTCTCTCTCTCTCTCCTCTCTCTCTCTCTCTCTCTCTCTCTCGTCAAGTGCAGATAAAGAATTATCTCCTTTTTGTCGTCAAGCTAGATTAGCTTTGGATAGAAAGGACCCACTTGTCTTCAGGCTTCACACTCTCGCATGGTAATACGTGCGTCATCAGTGAGAACATCCTGGTTTTCTTCATCACTTTCTGCTTTGTCTGTCCGTTTTATATCTCTCTCTCTCTCTAGTCTCTCTCTCTCTCTCTCTCTCTCTCGCTCGATTCGTAAACATTCGTGATTCTCTCTCTCTCTCTCTTTTCTCTCTCTCTCTCCTCTCTCTCATCTCTCTCTCTCTCTCTGATTCGTAAACATTCGTTGATTCTCTCTCTCTCTCCTCCTCTCTCTCTCTCTCTCTTCTCTCTTCTCTCTCTCTGATTATAAAACATTCGTGATTCCTCTCTCTCTCTCTTTCTCCTCTCTCTCTCTCTCCCTCTCTCTCTCCTCTCTCTCTCTCTCTCTCTGCTCTCTCCTCTCACTGTTGAAATCGAAAGTCACAGGTAAAAGAGAAACAACCAAAAAAAAAAAAAAAAAAAAGGAAGAAAAAACCAATAACAAACACACAAAGTAGACTTTGACCAAAACGTGATTTGACAACAAGCAAAAAAAACACACACACAACAAAAAAAAAAAACATGCAGGTGTGTGGCAACAACTGTTCGATGACTCAAGGGCAAGGAAGGGGAAGGGGGGGGGGAGGGTTTTACTTGACGTGTCCGACAACAACTGTTGCCAGGGTGGGCAGGATCCTTGAGGAACGTGGTGTTTATAGCCCAGCCGACCACGAGCGGCGCGAGGGGGTGGGGGGTTAGAGGGAGGGGGGGGAAGGGCGGGGGGGGGGGGGGGGGGGGTCCGGGCTTAAGCCTGGCTGTAGCATGAACTGACACGTCGCCGACCTTTTGGCTTTCAAAAAGAAAAAAAAAAAAAAAAGAAAGACAAAAAGGTGAAAGTCCCATTACCTTGTGGCCGCTGGGGCAGTGAGCTAACAATATCTGGGGCAGAGCGTTATTATTATTATTGTTATTATTATTACTATCGTTTGTTGTTGTTGTTATCATCATTATTATTATTATTACTATTATTATTGTTGTTAGTATTGTTATTGTTATTATTATTATTGTTGTTGTTGCTGTTGTTATTACTGTTATTATTGATGCTGTTGTAGCTGCTGTTTTGTTTTAGTGTTGTTGTTGTTCTTCTTCTTCCTAGTAGTTGTAGCAGTAGTAGTAGAAGTGTTATTACTGTTATTATCGTCATTATTATATTATTATTATTATTATCATCATTGTTGTTGTCCTTGTCGTTGTTGTTGTCGTTGTTATTATCATTGTTATATGTTGTTGAAGTATGTACATAACGCCTCTCTTTGGTAAGTGGTCAAGCTCGAAAGGCTTTACAATCCACGCTTTCGTTTACACAACGGGGACTGCCTACCCGGGTAGAGCCGACTGAAGATCTGCCTGCTGGCGCTACAGTCAGCCGTTTCCCGTTTCACTCAGTCTAAAACTCAGTCAGTTACTCAGCCGTTCTTTCATTGTTCGTCCACACAGAGTGCATGCTACGTGTAACGTGTCATCCACACTAACGGCCAAACTGGCCGTCTCTTCCGAAAGTTGGAGATGGAATTTTACCTTGTGTGCAAAATGTTACGCGTGCGTTGACACACACGGAACTTCGGTTTATAGTCTTATTCGAAGGACGTTTCTGAAAGTGGAATCAGAACCAACGTTAACTGTGGGGTGGGGGGGGGGGGGGGGGGGGGGGATCTCTCCTGTACTAAAACAACTGGCAGAGATTTGAACCTGCAACCTCAGGACCGCCAGGAACACGAGGCCGATGGAAGGCAGAGCCTGATGGAAGGCAGAGCCTGATGGAAGGCAGAGGCCGATGGAAGGCAGAGCCTGATGGAAGGCAGAGGCCGATGGGAGGCAGAGGCCGATGGAAGACAGAGGCCGATGGAAGGCAGAGGCCGATGGAAGGCAGAGGCCGATGGAAGGCAGAGGGCGATGGAAGGCAGAGCCTGATGGAAGGCAGAGGCCGATGGAAGGCAGAGCATGATGGAAGACAGAGCCTGATGGAAGGCAGAGGCCGATGGAAGACAGAGCCTGATGGAAGGCAGAGGCCGATGGGATGGAAGGCAGAGGCCGATGGAAGGCAGAGGCCGATGGAAGGCAGAGTCTGATGGAAGGCAGAGGCCGATGGAAGGCAGAGCCTG
This sequence comes from Conus betulinus, assembly GCA_016801955.1. Lineage (NCBI taxonomy): Eukaryota > Metazoa > Mollusca > Gastropoda > Neogastropoda > Conidae > Conus > Conus betulinus. Next base: position 111,904 of record JADBJO010005395.1, read on the forward strand.
ATGGAAGGCAGAGGCCGATGGAAGGCAGAGGCCGATGGAAGGCAGAGTCTGATGGAAGGCAGAGGCCGATGGAAGGCAGAGGCCGATGGAAGGCAGGCAGAGTCTGATGGAAGGCAGAGGCCGATGGAAGGCAGAGTCTGATGGAAGGCAGAGGCCGATGGAAGGCAGAGCCTGATGGAAGGCAGAGGCCGATGGAAGGCAGAGCATGATGGAAGGCGGGGCCCATCCACTTCTCCACACATCACCTTGTAACCTCTCCTGAAGTGAATCGGACACTCAGTTTACTGCTAGGTGATCAGAGAGGATTTCAAGCGAAAAAAAAAAAAAGAAAAAAAAAAAAAAAAAAAAAAAAAAAAAAAAAAAAAAAAAAACGAGAAAAAAAAAAAAGAAAGGCAAAAAAAAAAAAAAAAAAAAAAAAAAAAAAAGAGATCCTACTATGTCACGAATGCTGGGAAACTCACAACCGTCAACTCAGCAGGCAAGCGCTCTAACCATTGGACTGTATCTAACGGCTAGCTGTTAACTGATGATTTATGTGATAACTACTGCTCATGCCAGCCTGTCGTTTGATTTTTATCGTGGTCTGTCTTTTTTCCT
>JADBJO010005395.1:117500-122500 GCA_016801955.1 Conus betulinus
GTGAAAACAAGACGTGACAGACAAGAGGCAAGGCAGGGCAAAGAGCAAGGCACAGGTTAAAAAAAAACGGCGTGCAGGGATAGAGCAAGGCAGGACAAAGTAGCACAGGTACAAAAAAAAAACGGCGTGTGACAGAGCAAGGCAGGACAAAGTAGCACAGGTTAAAAAAACGGCGTGTGACAGAGCAAGGCAGGACAAAGTAGCACAGGTTAAAAAAAACGGCGTGTGTGACAGAGCAAGGCAAAGAAAAGTAGATCAGGTAAAAAATAAGGCGTGACAGAGCAGGGCAAGGCAAAGTAGCAGTACAGTAAGGACAAGATCGTGACAGAGAAGCGCAAGCCAAAGTAGTACAGGTGAAAACAAGGCGTGACAGAGCAGGGCAAGGCAAGGCAAGGGAAGGCAAGAAAAAGGCAACAAGCCAAACCAAGCAGGGCAGGTCAAAGGAGAACTCTTATAGGCAGGTGTTTAAAGTTATACAACGAGAAACAAAAGGCTGCAATACACTGAAATCAAATACAGTGCGATGCAGTATAAATCAAATACAGTTCGATGCACTATGGATCAAAAACAGTGCGATGCAGTATAAATAGAATACAGTGCGATGCACTGTAAATCAAATCGATACAAGATAAATCAAAAATAGTGCGATGCACTATAAATCAAATACAGTTCGATGCACTATGAATCAAAAACAGTGTGATGCAGTATAAATAAAATACAGTGCGATGCAGTATAAACCAAACACAATACAACGCAGTATGACACGATGCAATTTAATGTGTTTCAATACAAGGCATCATAATACATTTGCAATGCAATACAATTTGATGCAATGAGGGCAGGTCAATATGACGTCATAAAATGCAATACAATGCAATGCAGTGGTTTGCAATGAATTCAGTGCAATGCAGTTCCTTTTTTATCAACAGTGCAGAGTTTGAACGAATGTTTTGATGTGGATTCGTGGTGGTGGTGGTGGTGGTTGTGATGGGGGTGGTGGTGGTGGTAGGGGTGGAAGTACCAATAGTAGTGATACTTTTTTTTTTTTCTTAGCGCTCTTTCTCGGTCAGAGACTAAGCACTAAAACGGTTTACAATCTACGCTGTTGTTTGCACAAAGAGCTGCCTACGTGGGTAGAGCCGACTGAATAGCTGCCTGTCGTCGCTGATCATTCTTTCTTGCGTCCTGTAGTCGAATATCAGTTACTCACTATTTCACTCATTCCTTTTATTTTTCACGCAGGGCACACGCTATGTGTATGCGTGTCATCACCCATACTATCGGCCAAACTGGCCTGCTCTTCCGAAAGATGGAGATGGGATTTTACGTGTCCGCAAGAACTTATGCGCGCATTCGTCGGACTTCTGTTGGAAATTGAGTCAGAACTAATCTTGGTGTCGCTAGAGAATGTGGGGTGTCGCCAGTGATTTATGTGGAGTTGTATTTATGTGAAATCCATGAAAATTAGTGGTGGGTTCCATTTTCTGTTTAAAACTGCACGTCAAAGACACAGAAAAAAAATCTGTATATTTGCAAAAATGCTGTATCCATTGTGTGTAATGTTGTATGAACGAAGAGCGCCAGTCTAGACTCGTCCGCATTGTCGTGATATTGTTTTCTACTGTTATTTCTGTTATTTATTATTTTTGTTCTGTTACTTTACGTGTTGTGTTGATTGTGTAGATATGTTTGTATGTATCTTGTGCCATTCTCTTTAGCGACTTCATTTTTTTTTTACTTAAAAACAACCTCTCTCTCTCTCTCTCTCTCTCTCTCTCTCTCTCTCTCTCTCTCTCTCTCTCTTGAAAACCCATTTCTCTCTTTCTCTCTCTCAAGCCCCCTCTCTCTCTCTCAAACCTATCTCAAAAAACACTCTCTCTCTCTCTCTCTCTCTCTCTCTCTCTCTCTCTCTCTCTCTCTCTCTCTCTCCTCTCTCTCTCTCTCAGGGCCAGAGCATTTTGTTTTAATTTGTAATGTTTTAGTCTCAATGAAGCTGGTGGGTCGTGTTTTACAGACAACGATTCTAGTGAAAGCAGGCATGGATAGGCCAAGCCTTCTATGTTAGTGGGGCAATAGTGGAGAGGGGAAGAGACAGAAAGGGAGAAAGGGAGGGTGGGAGAGCTGCATTAAAACTGGTGAAAGGCAGTGGCAGAGTGTACGTTCGGTGGCTTCTGGTAACAGGAACGTTAAACAGAGTGCCCGCTTTCTGAGGAAGACGTGGCCTTGCTCTGCCGCTCACGATCGAGACATGGGACTGCCGTTGAATCCGTGCTGGCCTTCCATTTGGTGCGGCGTTCAGGTTCTTTTCAAAGCTCTGCATTCACAAAAGGTTGCGAAGAAATCGTCTGCATATGCCATGTATGCGGTATTGACAGGGGGAGAATTTGACTTGCTAGTGAACAGGTAAGAGAGAGGTTTTCCGCCTGTTGAAGTCACTGAATGTGTATAATAAATGTCTTTGAGGATTCTTAGAAGATTTTTTTTTAAGAAAAGGGAAAACAGAACAAATATCGACAACGTTTCGGTCATAGACCGTCTTCAGGAGTTCAGATGAACAGATAAACCAGTTAATCCACCAATAAAAAGGTGACACTGAATATGTGTTACTGATTTCGATGTTGGTTTTTTATTTCAACACTAAAACTTGCCATTCCTCTCTGACGTCTTCCAGTCGGTCTTTTCATGCAAACTCTACCCGATCCCCTACACTCCTACTTTTCATCCCACCATTTTTTCCTCCCTCACTCTCCCTACTCTTTTTTTTTTTGGGGGGGGGGGGGGGGGGGAGTGGGAGTGGGGGGATAGTGGGGATGAATTGAACTGCTGACTGTAATGTTCAAACTTGTTCACAGTCTGAGATCATCGAAGCAGATGAACAAAAATAAACCAGTAAATCCACCAACCAACTAACCTGTCATGAGACGTGACAAGGAAATTGCTTTGTAATCCGAACTCTCCTGAACTGAACAGAAAGTTTCCACAATAACCCCACTTCGCATGAGAGTGTTTTGATAGAATTTGTACGTTCTAGGAATGTGGATGATGGATCTCTGTGTATAAACTACATGGGCGACAGTGACTCCACAGGTTTAGGCTACATTATTCTAGAGAGCAGGTGAAACATGCTCTTTGTTTTCCATGCTTTAAACAAAAATCAAAAGCTTATTGTTCAAATGAAACAATAACTAATATACAGCACAAATGTTTGCCGAAACTGACACAGTGTGTAATACTGGTCATCATCATCATCATCATCATCATCATCATCATCATCATCATCATCATCACCATTATCATTATTATTATCATTAGTAGTAGTAGTAGTAGTAGTAGTAGAGTAGTAGTAGTATCATTATCATTATTATAATTATCATCATTATCATTAGTTAGTTATAGTAGTAGTAGTAGTAGTAGTAGTGTTATCATTATCATCATCATTGTTGTTGTTGTAATGATTATCATATTATTGCTATTATCATCATTATGAACTATTAATGGAAATACTTGAATGGCGCTTATCTCCGGTCAGAGATCAAGCTCTAAGCGCATTACAGTCCACGTCTGTCATTGACACAACGGGCTGCCTACCAGAGTAGAGCCAACTGGAGAGCTGCCTGTTGCCGCTATTCATTCGTTTTTGGGAAAGCTACTGATTCGATCATACGTGCGTGCAGATGTTATGCATGCGTTCACGCACGAAATCTCAGTTTATAGTCTAATGAAAAGGACTTTTCGGGCATGGAGTCAGAACCAATGTTAACTTCTGGAGGAAAAAAAAAAAAAAAACAAAACAAGCAAGCAAACAAACAAAAACAACTCCTTTACCCAACTCCCCGATGCATATTCGAACCAGCGACTCCAGGGTCGTTAGGATCACGAGTACGGCGTTCTACCAGCTGAATACCAGCCGAATAGTCCTCATCACTCCTGTCAAATCGACTGGACCCATCGTATTTCTCTTGAATCTGCCTCTCTGTTTGTTTTTGTTGTCTGTCTGTCTGTCTGTCAAGTGTACGCAGCAACTGCAGAAACGACTTCAATGAAACTTGGTAGGACAATGAAATGTCGCCCAAGGAACAAGACTTTACAGTTTGAGACGGATCCGGATCAGAGATCGATCCTAGCAACCGTCAGCAAGATGACACAAAAGCTACAGGACCGATTTTAACGAAACACAGCAGGAAGGTGGAAAGTGATTCCAGGATAAAGCTTACGAATTTTCAAGCGGATCCGTGATGGAAGTCCTGGATGCGAATCCCTGGGGCAGATCCGTGGTGCTGACCCCGCTGCTGATCCGTTGTCTGCAGATCCGTTGTCTAGATACCTGTTGCAGATGCAAAGTGTAGATCCCTGGCGCTGATCCCTGCTACAGATCCGTGTCGTAGATCTGTGGTGTATAGAAAATCTTTGGCGCTGATCCATGATGCAGACCCGTGATGTTGATCCGCTGTGCAGATCCGTAATGTGGATCCGTAGTGCAGATCTGTTGTGTGGATCCGTGGTGTAGATCTCTGGCACTGATCCGTGGTGTGCAGATCGGTGGTGTAGATCCGTGATCCGTAGATCGTGGTGTAGATCCGTGGTGTGGTGTGATCCGTGGTGTAGATCGGTGGTGTAGATCCGTGGTGTGGATCTCTGGCACTGATCCGTGGTGTAGATCGGTGTTGTAGATCCGTGGTGTGGATCTCTGGACTGATCGTGGTGTGGATCGGTGGTGTAGATCCCGTGGTGTGGATCCGTGGTGTGGATCTCTGGCACTGATCCGTAGTGTAGATCGGTGGTGTAGATCCGTGGTGTGGATCCGTGTGTGGATCTCTGGCACAGATCCGTGGTGCACATTTGTGGTTTAGATCCGTGGTGCATATCCAAATCGTAGAGTGGATCCAGCATCTGGTCGACCTTGGCGGAGGTCTACGCTTTCCCCAGTGTCCTTCTGTGTTTTTCTTTTTTTTTCTTTTAGTTTTTGATTGGTTTTTTACTCCTTTATATGTTTTTTTTTT